>CAXAKX010001045.1:0-90268 GCA_963969525.1 Ontholestes murinus
GTCGGTGCGAAATAAGCGAATTGACGAAAATTTTATTTTAATATAATAAAAATAATTTCTGCCGTTATTCGGTACCTGTGTACGAAAAACATATATATGAGGCGGTCGGTCGGTGCGAATAAGCGAATTGACGAAAATTTTATTTTAATAAAATAAAAATAATTTCTGCCGTTATTCCGTACCTATGTACGAAAAATATATATGTGAGGCGGTCGGTCGGTGTGCACGATGCCAAAAGCGTTATTCGGTACGGGCGTGCGAAATAATTGTACGCGGCGGTCGGTCGGTGTGCACGATGCTAAAAGCGTTATTCGGTACCTGTGTGCGAAAAACCTAAAGTCGAACGTTTTCACTTCGGTCCGCTTTATTTCCACTCGCCGATCTGTCCTTTCGCATCGTGTAAGCGAATTAACGAAAATTTTATTTTATGAAAATAAAAATAATTTCTGCCGTTATTCGGTACCTGTGTACGAAAAACATATATATGAGGCGGTCGGTCGGTGCGAATAAGCGAATTGACGAAAATTTTATTTTAATAAAATAAAAATAATTTCTGCCGTTATTCCGTACCTATGTACGAAAAATATATATGTGAGGCGGTCGGTCGGTGTGCACGATGCCAAAAGCGTTATTCGGTACGGGCGTGCGAAATAATTGTACGCGGCGGTCGGTCGGTGTGCACGATGCTAAAAGCGTTATTCGGTACCTGTGTGCGAAAAACCTAAAGTCGAACGTTTTCACTTCGGTCCGCTTTATTTCCACTCGCCGATCTGTCCTTTCGCATCGTGTAAGCGAATTAACGAAAATTTTATTTTATGAAAATAAAAATAATTTCTGCCGTTATTCGGTACCTGTGTACGAAAAACATATATATGAGGCGGTCGGTCGGTGCGAATAAGCGAATTGACGAAAATTTTATTTTATTAAAATAAAAATAATTTCTGCCGTTATTCGGTACCTATGTACGAAAAATATATATGTGAGGCGGTCGGTCGGTGTGCACGATGCCAAAAGCGTTATTCGGTACGGGCGTGCGAAATAATTGTACGCGGCGGTCGGTCGGTGTGCACGATGCTAAAAGCGTTATTCGGTACCTGTGTGCGAAAAACCTAAAGTCGAACGTTTTCACTTCGGTCCGCTTTATTTCCACTCGCCGATCTGTCCTTTCGCATCGTGTAAGCGAATTAACGAAAATTTTATTTTATTAAAATAAAAATAATTTCTGCCGTTATTCGGTACCTGTGTACGAAAAACATATATATGAGGCGGTCGGTCGGTGCGAATAAGCGAATTGACGAAAATTTTATTTTATTAAAATAAAAATAATTTCTGCCGTTATTCGGTACCTGTGTACGAAAAACATATATATGAGGCGGTCGGTCGGTGCGAATAAGCGAATTGACGAAAATTTTATTTTATTAAAATAAAAATAATTTCTGCCGTTATTCGGTACCTGTGTACGAAAAACATATATATTAGGCGGTCGGTCGGTGCGAATAAGCGAATTGACGAAAATTTTATTTTAATATAATAAAAATAATTTCTGCCGTTATTCGGTACCTGTGTACGAAAAACATATATATGAGGCGGTCGGTCGGTGTGCACGATGCTAAAAGCGTTATTCGGTACGGGCGGGCGAAAAACCTAATGTCGAACGTTTTAACTTCGGTCCGCTTTATTTCCACTCGCCGATGTGTCCTTTCGTATCGAGTGAGCGAATTAACGAAAATTATATTTAATATAATAAAAATAATTTCTGCCGTTTTTCGGTACATATGTACGAAAAACATATATATGAGGCGGTCGGTCGGTGTATCGGTACCTGTGTGCGAGAGACGTATATATGGGCGGTGCACGGTGCGATGAGCGAAATTTCGATTGACGCAAATAAAGTCGAGTCTTTTACTTCCGTTCGCTTCGAACTAGTGAGTATTGGCAGGGCTTTAGGCAAAACGAAGAAAAAATCTCCGTCCGTTATTCGGTACTGGTGTGCGAGAGATATATATATGGTGGTGCACGGTGCGATGAGCGAATTTCCAATTTACGCAAATAAAGTCGAGTATTACGGTTCGGTTCGTCTTGTATCACACACAAATGATATTATCGGGCAGCGCTAGGTGGAAAATTAAAAATATAATTTCTCGCCGTTATTCTGTACAAATATGCATCAAGCACCTATATGGGTGGTGCAGGTCGTTCGGGTGAAAAGTGGAAGATTGAAAAAGAACGGCGCGGCGAGCAGTATATGTATATATATCGCAAAGCAACGCCGCAATAGATATCGTTTTGACTATAATAAACCGTTGCATAAGTAAAATAAATTTAACTTGTTTAACAATTTTTTGCCTTATGGGAGGGACGGAGACGAACGACGAATAACGGCGGGCGGCGACACACGGCAACGGGCAACGAAAACGCGACACAACACCAGTGTAGTGTACTGCCATTATATACGTTACTTGTAATAAGTCGGCCGGCGTGTTTTTAGTTTTATCTCTTGTGGGGGCACGCGAGGTCTCAGTGTGTTCACCTAGCTGCTACTTCTCTAGTATTATATATAATATAATAAGATTTGTGTGGTTTTGTGTGTTCGGTGTGCCTCGTATAATCGTTCCCCATCATATAATACACATATCATCATCGTCTGTGGAAAATAAAATCACGGCCTCACGTGTCTGGACAGTTCGATTTATTTAATAAAACGACGACGAACGGAGAGACGAACGACGAAAAATGGCGGGCGGCGATACACGGCAACGGGCAGCGAAAAGGCAACACAACACCAGTGTAGTGTCTTGGGGGGGAACGCGAGGTCTCAGTGTTACACCAATCTGCTTCTCTATTATAATATATAATAAGATGTGTGTGGTTTGTGTGTCGGTTGTGCCTCATGTAATATCGTTCCCCGTATTACTACATATATAAATATATCATCATCGTGTTATTATCGTCTGTTGAAAATAAAATCACGGCCTCGCCGTGTCTGGACAGTTCGATTTATTTAATAAAACGACGACAAACGGAGAGACGAACGACGAACAACGGCGGGCGGCGATACACGGCAACGGGCAGCGAAATGGCGACACAACACCAGTGTAGTATCTTATGGGGGAACGCGTGGTCTCAGTGTTACACCAATCTGCTACTCTATTATAATATATAATAAGATGTGTGTGGTTTGTTTGAGAAGCGGAACGGGCAGCAAAAACGCGACACAACACCAGTGTAGTGTACTGCCACATATACGTTACGTGTAAGTCGTCCGGCGTGGAGCTTTTTTTAGTTCATCTCTTGGGGGAACGCGAGGTCTCAGTGTTTCACCAATCTGCTCTACTCTGTAATAATAATATGTAATAAGATGTGTGTGGTTTGTGTGTCGGTTGTGCCTCATATAAAATCGTTCCCCGTAATATACTATAATATATAATATCACCATCGTCATATCATCGTCTTTTGAAAATAAAATCACGGCCTCGCCGTGTCTGGACAGTTCGATGTTTTAATAAAACGAGACGCGAGAAATCAGTTGCCGCCGAGGAAATTTTTTTTCTTGTCTCTCACCCACCATATATCGTCTGTTGAATATAAAATCACGGCCTCACGTGTCCGGACAGTTCGATGTTGAAAACTCTAACCGGTAGTTTGAACCTGTCCGAATAGCACGTTCGCGGGGCCCATTTCGTATATTCGTTTATGTGCGTATGGCCCTTATACGAGCAGCGTGTTTTGACTGGAACCACGTCCACTAATAAAAACAGTCACCACCAACAACAATTGCTGCATGCAGCACATCTCTATCGTCTGTTAAATATAAAATCACGGCCTCGCCGTGTCCGGACAGTTCGCTGTTGAGAACTCTAACAGGTAGTTTGAACCTGTCCGAATAGCACGTTCGCGGGACCCATTTCGTATATTCGTTTATGTGTATGGCCCTTATGCAAGCAACATGTAGACTGAACATGTAATATTTTTAAAGTAGCGGTGCGTAAAAACTCCGTGAAAATTCAAATGCAATAACTCACCGAATTCCGAGCGACAATGAAAACTTATGTTGATTAAAATAAATATATATCATCATAAAGTCAGACGTTCGGGGGACCCGAGCGCGTGGTCTCCTTGGCCGAGACGATGATTTTCAATCTAATGAACAATGATGTTTTTTGTAGTGTGTGTAAGCCTTGGCGAGATGTGAAATTTAAAATTTCTCTTCTCTCTCATGCCATATATATGCATTTCAGAGTTGTGGACCAAGAGTCTCTTCTCCTATTCTTGGTGTTCACTGAGGCCGGCGTCGTGTGCTCGTGTACATGTGCCGTCGTCCGACGTGTCTCCGGGCGCATTATCAAACAAAAGTCGTGGGTCTGCAAAAATGTGTGAACGTCTAGTCGCAATATCGCCGTAGCACAACCGCCGCCCCGTGTTTCGTGTCGTTTACGCAAGTATACATCGCGTCCACCGTCTTGTCCCCGCCATAGGGGAGGGATAGGTGTTTTACTGGCGTGCCCTGTATTACCAATGTGTTGCCGCATTAACCCGGGGGACCGTGCACGCGTAAACCCGGATATGTGCGATGTTCCGTTCAGCAGAGCAGAATTACGAACCACCTTTTTATACTTAAATAAATGAGCTCGTCATTACACCGGGCGCGCGTAAGCCATGCATGTCCCAGTACAAGCCAAATTAAGGTGAAGCCGCGAAAGGCTCATTAAATCAGTTATGGTTCCTTAGATCGTACGACTTATCCTTGGATAACTGTGGTAATTCTAGAGCTAATACATGCAAACAGAGTTTCGACCGGAGACTGAAGGAGCGCTTTTATTAAATCAAAACCAATCGGTGTCGGACGCGAGTCCGTTCATCGTACAACTTGGTGAATCTGAATATCTTATTGCTGATCGCACGGTCGCGACACATCTTTCAAATGTCTGCCTTATCAACTGTCGATGGTAGGTTCTGCGCCTACTATGGTTGTAACGGGTAACGGGGAATCAGGGTTCGATTCCGGAGAGGGAGCCTGAGAAACGGCTACCATATCCAAGGAAGGCAGCAGGCGCGCAAATTACCCACTCCCGGCACGGGGAGGTAGTGACGAAAAATAACGATACGGGACTCATCCGAGGCCCCGTAATCGCAATGAGAACACTCTAAACCTTTTAACGAGGATCAATTGGAGGGCCAGTCTGGTGCCAGCAGCCGCGGTAATTCCAGCTCCAATAGCGTATATTAAAGTAGTTGCAGTTAAAAAGCTCGTAGTCGAATCTGTGTCCCGCGCCGCCGGTTCATCGCTCGCGGTGTCCAACTGGCGTACCCGCGGGACGTCCTGCCGGTGAGCTTAGCCCGCGAAGGCGGCTCAACATGAAATCCCATCGCGGTGCTCTTCACTGAGTATCGAGGTGGGCCGGCCGGTGCTTAAAGCAGGCTAAAACTTAGCATGAATACTTAGTGCATGGAATAATAGAATAGGACCTTGGTTCTATTTTGTTGGTTTTCGGAACCCCGAGGTAATGATTAATAGGAACGGATGGGGGCATTCGTATTGCGACGTTAGAGGTGAAATTCTTGGATCGTCGCAAGACGGACTAAAGCGAAAGGATTTGCCAAAAACGTTTTCATTGATCAAGAACGAAAGTTAGAGGTTCGAAGGCGATCAGATACCGCCCTAGTTCTAACCATAAACGATGCCAGCCAGCGATCCGCCGACGTTCCTCCGATGACTCGGCGGGCAGCTTCCGGGAAACCAAAGCTTTTGGGTTCCGGGGGAAGTATGGTTGCAAAGCTGAAACTTAAAGGAATTGACGGAAGGGCACCACCAGGAGTGGAGCCTGCGGCTTAATTTGACTCAACACGGGAAACCTCACCAGGCCCAGACACCGGAAGGATTAACAGATTGAGAGTTCTTTCTTGATTCGGTGGGTGGTGTTGCATGGCCGTTCTTAGTTGGTGGAGTGATCTGTCAGGTTAATTCCGATACCGAACTAGACTCTAGCCTGCTAACTAGGTCAGCGTCGGTATCGTCACGGTCGTGCAAACGGTCGTGCGTGCCGCTCGTTTGGTTTTTTACTGTCGGCGTACAATCAATTCTTCTTAGAGGGACAAGTGGCTTTTAGCCGCACGAGAATGAGCAATAACAGGTATGTGATGCCCTTAGATGTTCTGGGCCGCACGCGCGCTACACTGAAGGAGACAGCGTGTTCTACCTGGCCGAAAGGTCCGGGTAACCCGCTGAACCTCCTTTGTGCTAGGGATTGAGGCTTGCAATTGTTCCCCATGAACGAGGAATTTGCAGTAAGCGCAAGTCATAAGCTCACGTTGATTACGTCCCTGCCCTTTGTACACACCGCCCGTCGCTACTACCGATTGAATGATTTAGTGAGGTCTTCGGACCGGTACTCGGTGACGTTTCGACGTTCGTCGATGTTGCTATGAAGATGACCAAACTTGATCATTCAGAGGAAGTAAAAGTCGTAACAAGTTTTCCGTAGGTGAACCTGCGGAAGAATCATTAACGTATTTTTTTTGTCGCACAATATAATATATATATATATTTGTGTGTACGCGAAACAGATACACTGAAAGACTCGTATATTTATATACGTAGAACTGATGCGTCGAAGCTTACTCACACTGTATTTTTGTACACACAACACACCGTGTGTACTCTATATACGAACCGGACTTTCGCATATCTCTCGTTTTGACCGATCGATCGACGATATCTTCAACATCCCAGATATGATATATCCGATCTCGGTTGACTCGTGTGGCTGATCCGTCGTCTGTTGACAGAAACACAAAAAGACACTGAAGTTTTGGGAGTCGCCTTATACATCCCATTCTTCCAGAGGGATGCTCGCATCGCGCCGCCTTACTACGGATGCATTCTGTATGGGCGCGCGCGGTCCGTCATCCGTTATAACAAACATATTTATTTTAAATAAAATACTACCGATTGTAAACACCAGAGAGATAATATTATATATATATATATATATATATATATATATATACAAATAATAAATAATAGTAGCAAAAACAAAAACGAGCACGGACGATGTACGTACGCGTACACGTGCTGCGTAGTGGGACCGCCCGTAGGAAGGCCGACCGGTCCTCAGTCACCCGCCACCATCTGAAATGTTTGGTGCGGTGTGGCACTGGGTGTTCTCATCTCGAGATTCGAGAAAATACAACAAACACAATAATAATGTGCGTTGTATGTGTGTGTATCTTATCGACGAGAGATCCGTCACCTTGCTTTTATATATAATATATATATATATAATATATATATATATATATATATATATATATATATATATATATATATTAATATACATTGTGCGATATGTACGAAGACATATGTCGAGACACGTTGGGTGTCCGCATCTCGAATTGCCGAGATCCGTCATCTGTTTGTTCCGGGCACCCTGGTTTTGTTACGGTTGTTTTATAACGCTTCACTGTGTAAATTCAACTGTAAAATGGGTTTTGAATGTATTTTGCCCAGCCACACTTTATTTCTCGAAAATGTCGACAATTTTTCTGTTACGTCTACGACGATAACACAATAGTATTTGGAGGGTGTGTCGAAGTGTCCGGTATCAGTGGTACCGTTCGCCCGGACACAAGCGGTGAGTGTTTTACACAAACCCGCACACTTGGTCATCGCCGGTGTAATAACCATCCGCGCCGAGTACGCGGGGCGGTCCTGTGCCAGTGTACTCACGAACGCACCCTTGTTCGGCGATTCGAGACGACGATTCCAAGGAAGACGACTCTGGCCGCTAGTCACACCTAGGTGTAAGGCGGGCGCCCCCTCGAAAATTGTCCGTTGCGAAAATTTTGTCGACAGTGGTGAACGTGCACGCACATTTCACATTAAAAATAATGTCCGTCACCAAGTGTTGTAGAATACAAGATCGGAGGTTCGCCTCTGACTCGTTTCTCAAAACGCTCTAGTACACTACCCTAAACGGTAAATCACTTGGCTCTTGGGTCGATGAAGAATGCAGCTAATTGCGCGTCTTATTGTGAAATGCAGGATACATGAACATCGACATTTCGAACGCACATTGCGGTCATTGGATACTGTTCCTGGACCATTCCTGGCTGAGGGTCGTTTCTATTTCCAAGAGTGTTCGGTTCTCTGACGCACTTTTCGTGGCACTTTCGCGCTGAAAAACGCGCGTGGTGTGTGTGATGTGCGTTTGTGGGCAACATCGGGACCAAATTGGAGGTCCGCTGTTTTTCGTCGTTTTTTACGACGCAAGATCCGTCCTCTTAAATTAAAAACTGTCGTTTGACTAAACGAACGAACGAACCATGTTTTCGCGTGCGTTAACACGCTAGAGAGAGGTGAGGTCGTCCTTACCGGCGCACAGACGACATGATCGTCGTCGTCGTCGACGTCTCGAGAAACACACACAGTGTTGTGTGACACTCGAGATGAGGCGATGTGACGGCCAAGTTCGTCCGCGGAAATCACCGGTCGTCGTTTCCTAGAAAATATTATATAATATATATTATATATAATTCTGAGGCCGTCTGGCCGTGCGTGTACACCGTGTGTTTACGCGTTTGAGCGTTCCGCGCCGCACTCTTTTATTATTATTATTTGATTCAGACCTCAGAGCAGGTGGGAGTACCCGCTGAATTTAAGCATATTACTAAGCGGTGGAAAAGAAACTAACCAGGATTCCCTTAGTAGCGGCGAGAGAACAGGGAGAAAGCCCAGCACCGAATCCCGCGGCCGTCTTACGCGTTGTCGCCGGGTAATGTGGTGTTAGGGAGGATCCGTCATTCCGAGGTCGTACGGTCCAAGTCCTTCTTGAACGGGGCCACTATCCATAGAGGGTGCCAGGCCCGTAGCGATCGCCGTCGACAGCGGGAGGATCTCTCCTCAGAGTCGGGTTGCTTGAAAGTGCAGCCCTAAGTGGGTGGTAAACTCCATCTAAGGCTAAATATAACCACGAGATCGATAGCGAACAAGTACCGTGAGGGAAAGTTGAAAAGAACTTTGAAGAGAGAGTTCAATAGTACGGGAAACCGTTCAGGGGTAAACCTGAGAAACCCGAAAGGTCGAATGGGGAGATTCAGCGTGTCTCGTCTGCTCTGGAGTGTTGACGAACTCGTGCACTTCTCCCCTAGTAGGACGTCGCGACCCGTTGGGTGCAGGCCTAAGGATCGGGGTGGAGTCCGAGTGGCGCCTTCGGGCCGTTTCCGTTCGGACCCCCGTCTCCCGGCCTGCTCGCCCGACGGTATAGCAGTGGCGCGGGGCCGCGATATTTAATTCGCGTCCGGCCCGTCGCAAGTGCTTGCGGATATCTGGTGGGCGTCTGGGGACTCGTGCCTCGACTCCGCCGGACCCGTTCGACTGCTGGCGACGGTGTCCTCGGACAGACTCCGTTTATACGCCCGTCGGCGACGCTTTAGTTTTGGGTACTTTCAGAACCGGTCTTGAAACACGGACCAAGGAGTCTAGCATGTTCGCGAGTCATTGGGACTTAGCGAAACCTAAAGGCGTAATGAAAGTGAAGGCTGCGCCTAGCGCGTGCCTAGGGAAGACGTGCGGGACTACGATCCCGCGCTGCACTCTCGTGGCGTCTCGTGCTCATTGCGAGCTGAGGCGCACCAAGAGCGTACATGCTGGGACCCGAAAGATGGTGAACTATGCCTGGTCAGGACGAAGTCAGAGAAAACCCTGATGAAGGTCCGTAACGATTCTGACGTGCAAATCGATCGTCGGAACTGGGTAAAGGGGCGAAAGGCCAATCGAACTATCTAGTAGCTGGTTCCCTCCGAAGTTTCCCTCAGGATAGCTGGCGCTCCGGTGAGCGAGTCTCATCCAGTAAAGCGAATGATTAGAGGCATTGGGGTCAAAACGACCTCAACCTATTCTCAAACTTTAAATGGGTGAGATCTCCGGCTTGCTCAAACGATGAAGCCGCGAGATCGGATCAGAGTGCCAAGTGGGCTACTTTTGGTAAGCAGAACTGGCGCTGTGGGAGGAACCAAACGTCGAGTTAAAGCGCCTACATTAACGCCTATGGGATACCATGAAAGGTGTTGGTAACTTAAGACATTATTTATTTATAAAGCATTACATCATGTATAGCTTATTCTATTTTAAAATTAACTTAAAACTACCCTCCCGCAGGTTAAAGAATAGGTAAAATAAATATCCCTCGTTTTGTAAATCTTTAATCCGCCCAGTACAATTTCCCCGCATAAAATATCCATAATAAAACACCCCCTCAATATATAGAATTTATTTCACCCTCTCCCGCAAAACACATAAATACATTCAAATCAATTTCGCCATTCTTCTTTCTTCTATCTCTTCCAGTCACTGGTCCTCTTCTGCTCTTCTGCGACGATGAGTCCTCTTGTCCTCTTCTACGACGAATAGTCCACTTCTGCGATGACGCAGCCTCCTTGGTATGTTCTCTTCTTTCTTCTTTCTTCGTGACGCTCCTCTTCTGCGACGATGTGTCCTCTTCTTTTCTTCTGCGAAGATGGGTCCTCTTGTCCTCTTCTACGAAGTACGATCCTCTTCTGCGATGATGCGTCCTCTTCTTTGTGGTCCTCTTCTTTCTTCAGTGTGGAAAGTGCATGTATAAAATTTAGCCCGTTTTCAATGACTCTATTAAACCCGCAAATAATTTAAACACGTCCCAGAATTTATTTTCGCGCCTAATATTGACCAGCTCTCCGTAGTTAGCTGGCCATCCTAGTCCAGCCGAGACGAGCTCAACGTGTGCTTGATCTCGTTGCTCCTGCGTAAACGAGCAGGAGAACATAACATGTTCCGCGCTATCAACCCCGGTACCGCATTCACAGTCTTCTAATTCTACTTTACTTATCTCTTTAAGAAATTTCCCAAAGTTTCCATGCCCTGTCATTAATTGAGTCATTTCTGGTATTATTTTCACTAATATTTCCCGCCTTTTGTTTACCGATTTAATAAAATTGAATGTAACCCGCCCGTTAACCGAATTTGCCTATCCGTTATTCCACCTAACTCTCGCGTCGCCTCTAATTAATCGTTTCGCGTATGAGAACGGTGCTTTATCGTAGACGTTAAAAACTGTTTTCCTCGTGGCTTCTTTCGCAAGTTTATCTGCCCTCTCGTTTCCCTCGATTCCTACGTGCGCTCGCGTCCAGTGAAACCTAATTGTTTTTCCCCGCGCCTCCCTTCTTAATCGGCCTATTTCTAACATTAATTCCGTGGATTTCCGCATTGATCTAAGTGCATGAAGTGCAGCCTTAGAGTCGGATATAACGTGCTACACACCGTTCTCTTTTTGTTTTATATATTCGACCGCGGCCCTAATTACAACTAATTCACTCTGGAAGACTGTGCATTTATTACCCAATTTAAATTTTAAAAAGTCCCTTTCCGCGCCCAGTTTATATACCGCGATGACCGCGCCGATGCCATGTTCCGTTTTTGACCCGTCTGTAAAAATTGCGTTTTCCGCTTCGAATTCCGCGTCTACTACGTTAAAATCTATTCCGCGATTCTCAGCTGGATGCCTACTTGAATGCCCTTTCTGTTCTATTAATACTATTTCGTCGCCGCGATCTAATTGCCCTGAGTTTCGCGTCCGCCATCGTAAGCTTGTTTCCCTAATTTTTTCCTCTATTGGAATTAAGTCCGCAATAATTAGTGCCGCATCCGCTGAAACCGTTTTATACGCTGCCGCCACGCTTATCGCCATTATACTTTGCACCGATCGCAAATTCTTAATTTCTCGTGATTTTAACTTATTTCCCCATATCGCAGAACCATACGTGATAGCCGGTTCTATCGCGCCCAAGTATATTGTCCGCATCGCGTCCCTCGTCAAGCCCCACGTGAGTTTACAAGCCACTCGTAGCTGCTGTGAAATTTTTCGTGCCTTTATGCAAATATAATCTATGTGCTGCCGCCAGCTTAATTTTTTATCGATTACAATCCCAAGATATTTAATACTCTCCGCGCAGTGAACAAATGTATCGCCCATTTTAAAATTTGATCTCGCCTGTTTTAATTTTCCGAAAAAAAGTCCCGTCGTTTTATCCGCGTTGAATTTTAATTTAACTTTCTAGCCCCAACTATTAATAATTTCTAATGCTGCATTTACCGTATTCTTAAGCCCCTTATATTGACCTGACCGTGCAAGTAAAACCGTGTCATCTGCAAACGCAATCATTTCACAATTATCTGGAATGATTTTCCTCAAAAGTGTCGCGTGAAATATTTTCCAAAAGCCCAGCCCTGATTTTGACCCCTGCGGACAACCTCGTTCGATTTCCCTAATAACCGATTGCCCTGCGTAATCTATTCGCGCCGTACGTTTTTTTAAGAAATCCTTAGTTAATTTAATTAAATTTCCCGGTACGCCCATCCTTCCCAATTCATTAATTATAATCGGCCACCAAGTATGATCAAACGCCCCGCAATATCTAACGAAACTACCGCGCTGTAGTCACCCGCCCGTTTCGCGTTTTCTACAAAATCTATCACCCTCTTTACCGCGTGCACCGTTGTTTTCCCCTTCGTAAAACCGTATTGATTAGCGGCCGTCGCGCCGGTAGTCTCTAGATGATATTCAATCCGTTTGATTAAAATATCATCCAGGATCTTCCCGAGACAGGGAAGCAAACAGATAGGTCTGTAACTTCCCATATCCGCGACGTCCTCTTTCCCTGCTTTTGGAATTAACCTAACGTCTGTGTCTTTCCAACAAGTCGGAAAGACTCCCTCTCCCATGCACATACGTATGCATGCAAAAATTTCCTCGCCTATTATACTCATTGCCCGTTTAACTATTTCGATAGTGATTTTATCGCGCCCTGGTGCTTTTTTGCCCCTATTCCTCTAATCGCGTTATCTAATTCGACACGTGTGAGGTCACAATCGTTTGCGATCCCCGTGACAAACGCCGCCTGTTCACGAATTTCTGTGTGTACCTCACTAACATTAACGGCGTTATCTTCCGGAAAGAATTTATTTAGTAAAGCCGCCGCCGTTTCTTGCATCGTTTTTGTATACGTTCCGTCCGCCAATCTAACATTTGAAATTACATTACGCCGTTTACTGCCACTAATTACTTTATACGCGCACCCCCACGGCACTTCACTAGAAGATTCCGTGCAAAATCTTTTCCATTCATTTAACCCATCTTTGGCCAAGCATAGTAATAGATGATATTTTAGATTTGTTTTAAATAAAACGCATTAGAATGGTGTTCATCAAGAAAGTTACAATAAAATTTTTTCAACAAAAAAATTTGCTATACAAAAATTTGAATGGTGCGTATACGCACCGTTGGCGAATAGGGGTATATAAAATTAGATATGATATTTGTTAAAACATTCTGAGTGCAGATGCACATTACATTTTTTGCACATATAAATTGTGTTTGATTGGCACACTTTACATATTAGCAGGTTTTTCGTTTCATGCACAATAATTACATGTCCAACATTATCCTTGTGCACTTCCAATAGCACTGCTACCGTCACAAATGATGGATCTTTTACTGCCAAGAGCCTTGTAACAATATGAAATCTAAAACCCAGTTGACTAATTTTGCTTCCGTTGGCTAATCTTCCAACTGCTTACCAGCATGCTGTATATTGTAGTAGTAAACAGCGGCCACCACCATTTCTTGCCATGACACTTGATGCGGTAATTCGCCACTCCATTGTCGTGGAGTTCCACGCCACCCCTGAATTTGCTATATTCTGTAATCACTTTCGGCTGTACAATATTGACTTCCTTTTTTTGTTTCCTTTCATACATTTTTGCTTGTTGTATTGGCTGCGTCGATATTACTGGCAAGTGTTACTATCGAATTGTCGTTCCATCTTGTGACAACAATCCCTGTAGTCGCATCTTGTGCACAATCATAACTGCAGCGAGATTCTTTATTGTACATTTTGCAATGCGATTATCCCGGATTGTCCCCGTCGCAAAATATCCCCTTTTTGATAGTTCCTTCATCAATTTGTATGAGGTAAAGAAATTATCAAAAAATATCTTGTGGTTATCTGGAGACTCCACTAATTGCAAATAGCAAATCCAGTACAACTTTCCCTCCTAAACCAAATTCGTTTTTTTCTGCTGTTGCTCCTCTATGGCAAGTTTCTGGGAAAATACACCGAACTGCATAAACCTTTTATTGACCTTGTTTTCTGCTATCTTCAATCTCGTCCAGCATCCATTCCAATTTTTCAACTAATTCACGTTAGGTTAAAAAAGCCTTAAATTTAGACATAATAATATCTTCACTAATTTCACTGATGTAGTTTGCGTAATAAGAATACAAATTACAATGAACAGTATGCAAAAATGTCGATCCTTATACATAGCAGGTATACCTCCTTTGGCCAACGGTGCGTATACGCACCACGAAGGATTAAGGGTCATTATCTTTTTCCAGCAAATCTTATATCTGTTTCAATCACTTCTACCACAATGCTTAATGTGTTTACTTGGAATTCAGACAATGAGCACTTAAAATTACATTATCTGGAAATTGTAAATAATGTTTGCATAAACCCGAGTAAATTTTTCTTAAAATAGGACTTTTCAATAAAATATTTTCAGTAGTAACTAATGGGAAAAATTTATTTAATCTACATGTAAATTAAGTTTATTGTGTTTACTCTTAGATGCACCAACAAAAAATTGAATTATACCATAGAAAGTTATTAATTAATGGTGCATTTTGGCCAAAGATGGGTTAACCGCGTGTCTTTAATTATTTTTTTATACTCGTTGAATTTAGCATAATATTGGCGCTTTTTCTCGTCCCTTTCTACGTCCCCTCGCGACGTATTCCACGCCTTTTTTAATCTACGTACTTCCGCTCTCGCGTTATCTATTTCCACAGTCCACCACGGTACTGATTTCGCGAATTAAAAAATTCGCGGAATCCCTGCCTCGCATGCCCCGACAATTAATTTATTTATTATTTCCGCCGAATTATTAATACCCTCTCGCGATCGATCAGCTAATGCCCTTATAATCTGATGTCTATTGCTTTCTAAAATTGAATCAAATATTTCCCAGTTCGCCCGTTTGATGCAGAATCCGCGTTTTTCGTTTGAATTATCATTAATCGCGCCTCCAATTTCCCACCTAATTATCCTATGATCTGAAATTTCATTTTCCGTATCTACCGACCATCCATACACCGAGGCCGCGATGTCAACAGAACAAGCTGTCACGTCAATGAAGCTTGTTCGGTCCCCCGGGCCGGCATATGTTGGTATATTTCCCGTATTTAATATAATTAATTCGCGTTCGTCTAAAAGTTCCGAAAAAATTCTACCACGTTTGTCCTCCGTAGGGCTGCCCCATAATCCGCATTTCGCATTTGCGTCGATTCCTAGTATAATTTCCCCTTTGTTTGCTAATGACCCTAGCACTAATGGCTTCTTCGTAATCCTCATCCCTCTTGTTACCTGCGCACGGTAGGTAAGCCGAAATTCCGAAAAATCTTAATGACCCCTTTTGAAATTCTATAACCGTAATTTTCTCCGAACACAAATCTGTTAAAATTACCCCATTAGCCGTACCTGAATTAACGCAAATTGCCGTCCGTGGGCAATTACCTACTTTATAAAAAATATCCATATGTGAGGTGAAGCCTCTTACTCTGCCTCCGCGTATGTTCGGTTCCTGAATAAAACAAATATCTATTCCCTCGTCCGCGATAATTTTCGTTAATAAATTTACCCCTGACATGCTTTTGTTTAAATTAATCTGCGCACACTTCACCAATGAAACAGAATCACTTACCCCGTTAGAATTCGATGTTTGATTAAACATCGTAATCGATGCTGTCGATGTACCGCTCCTCGAATCGCTTCATCGACGGGCAGCGTCGCGATTTGGCGTCGTGGTCAGTCTCGAACTTACGTCCATCCTTAACCGTTTCATTATGTCGCGTGCACACAACACAACACGTTTTGCGGCTCTTGCATTCCTTGAATGCATGGCCGCTTTCACCGCACTTTCCACACACTTGTTCTTTTATTTTACAGTCCGCAGATCTGTGACCGAACCCGTGGCACTGAAAACACTGTAGAATTTCTCTATAGTCTTCCGCGAATACACATTCATAACCAATTTTCAGCGGTCGATCTTGTAGAAGTTTCCTTAGCAAAGCAGGCACTTCCACAACGACAGATTTTGTGTACTTGTTCCTAAAGTTCTTGATATGCCGCCGTACACTAACGTTCTCCTTAAATTCCTCCATAGATTTATAAATGCCACGTACAAATTCGTTTTGTCTGTAAATGGTATCTATTACAGTTTCGGCCGTGGCGTTGACGTCGATTCGGAATAAACGCATCCACGGCTTGCGTTTCTCCACGTTGTTCATTTTTAATTCGGTCTTATTAACAGCCTTTTTAAATTTCTCTAGATCGTTGGCATCCGGACAGTTAATTTTCACGCCTCCATTTTTTAGCATAGTCATTTTGGCAATGCCGATTTCATTCTCCACGGGATCAACACACGTCATGATGCGACATTTAACTTGTGCACTTGTTAATTTATCTTCCCCGCATTTAACGATCACCTCATTTTTCTTTAAAGCACTCACATAGGAGCTCTTAACCTCCTTTCTGGAAACCGGCTTCGCCGTCGCTTTTTCCGCCGGAACTTGCTCCGCCAATTTCTTCTTCATTTTCTCCATATTGTCGTCCGCAGCGTCCAACAACTCGCGCATATTTACCAGCATGCCGCACATTATTAGCATGGTATTTGCCATGCTGTTTACAGTTGCACGTACTTCTTTCCGGTCCGAAACACTAATTGTCGATGACACATCCGGTACAAGTTTCAGGATTTTCTCCTTCATCTCGTTCACATTAGCCGCAAATTGTTCTCCTTTCGTTGCCATTATAGTAACGAAAATTGAACTTATTCACCGCACTCACCGCACTCAGGTAAAAACAGGTAAAATCGCAAAGGTCGCTCGAAGTTAATCCGCTTATAAAAGTGCTCGCCAGGTAGGTGCTTAAGGGAGAGAACACGTCTGCTCCGCTCAAGCTCTGGATCGCAACTTACGTGATAAGACATCAGGACGGTGGCCATGGAAGTCGGAATCCGCCAAGGAGTGTGTAACAACTCACCTGACGAAGTTACTAGCCCTGAAAATGGATGGCGCTAAAGCGTTATGCTTATACTCGACCGTCAGCGGCATGTGTGGTGTACGGCCACTACTCGTAGTGGCCGGCCATGAAGCCCTGACGAGTAGGAGGGTCGCGGCGGTGTGCGCAGAAGGATTGGGCGTGGGCCCGTCTGGAGCCGCCGTCGGTGCAAATCTTGTTGGTAGTAGCAAATACTCCAGCGAGGCCCTGGAGGACTGACGTGGAGAAGGGTTTGCTTTTCTGTATGAGCCCCCCCTCCTTCTGGTCTGGTATAGATTTCGTAAGGGCCGTGCAACTTAGGACAAATAACTTGCCTACAGTGGGCATCATGTCCAACCCTGCCGAGGCACGGCAGTGTAGGGCAGGATGCCCACGAGTAGAGTCCATCAGCCACGTTCTCCAGGGTTGCGAGCTCACCCATCGCCTACGGATCGCACGCCACAACAACTTATGCTCTAAACTTGCCAGGTATTGTCAGGCTCGAGGGTGGGCTGTCGAGGAGGAGCCCCATGTGCGCCACTCCGACGGCCGACTATACAAGCCCGACCTTGTTATCCACCACAATGACAAAGTAGCGACAGTGTGCGATGTGCAGGTTTCATGGAAGGGTTCGCGATCCATGGATGCTATTTGGGATGCCAAGCGAGAGGTGTACGACAATTATCACTTTATTCAAGCCGCCGCCAATAAATGGCCAGGCGTGTTCTTAAATTTTACTCCGCTGATCTTGGGGGCCAGGGGTATTTGGCCAACTGTTAATAATGTCACTTCCGAGAGGCTTTCTCTTGGAAGGAGTTTCAGGGAGGCCTGTACAACCGCGGCTCTCCGTTGGGGCTCTTCGATGCACACCGGCTTCATGACGGCTATATGGAGCCGGCACAACGACCACCGTCGGCCTAACCCCGGACAATTTGCCACCCACGCCGGTGCCCGGTCCCAGCCAACCACACCCACACCCGGCCCGGGAAGATCTCAATAGAGGCCCTTCGCGGTTTCGGACCCATCCGACAGCGGTCCACCTCCTGTCGAAATGTGTTTTCTGTCATTGTAATATTTGCTCAACCTATATGTTATAATGTACAACAATGAATAAACATTTTAGTAGCCAAATGCCTCGTCATCTAATTAGTGACGCGCATGAATGGATTAACGAGATTCCCACTGTCCCTACCCACTATCTAGTGAAACCACTGCCAAGGGAACGGGCTTGGAAAAATTAGCGGGGAAAGAAGACCCTGTTGAGTTTGACTGTAGCCTGGCACTGTAAGGAGACATGAGAGGTGTAGTATAAGTGGGAGGCTGCTCTGCCGTCGAATCTGAAATACCACTACTTTTATCGTTTCTTTACTTACTCGGTTAGGCGGAACGCGTGCGCCGTCCGCTAACCGCGGCGGTCTGCACGGTGTTCTCGAGCCAAGCTTGCCTAGTGGCGTGAAGCGTCGGTCGACCTCTCGGGGGAGGCCTTCGTCCGATCGCCGTCATATGCTCCCGCGTGATCCGATTCGAGGACACTGCCAGGCAGGGAGTTTGACTGGGGCGGTACATCTGTCAAATAATAACGCAGGTGTCCTAAGGCCAGCTCAGCGAGGACAGAAACCTCGCGTAGAGCAAAAGGGCAAAAGCTGGCTTGTTCCGATGTTCAGTATGCATAGGGACTGCGAAAGCACGGCCTATCGATCCTTTTGGCTTGAAGAGCTTTCAACAAGAGGTGTCAGAAAAATTACCACAGGGATAACTGGCTTGTGGCGGCCAAGCGTTCATAGCGACGTCGCTTTTTGATCCTTCGATGTCGGCTCTTCCTATCATTGCGAAGCATTATTCGCCTATAGGGAACGTGAGCTGGGTTTAGACCGTCGTGAGACAGGTTAGTTTTACCCTCCTGATGACTCGTCGTTGCGATAGTAATCCTGCTCAGTACGAGAGGAACCGCAGGTTCAGACATTTGGTTCACGCACTCGCTCGATCGGGCGGTGGTGAGAAGCTAACATCCGTGGGATTACGCCTGAACGCCTCTAAAGCCGTATCCTGTCTAGTCAAAGTAGGCAACGATACCTTTAGGAGTTCCGGGAGTCGAAAGGCTGTAAACCATATGACTTTACTAGGCGTGCGGCGTTCGCACCACGCGTCGCACTGGCCCTTAAATTGCCTGGCGGTGATGACTGGCGGACGACCGGATATTTCGGCTCGTCTTTGCCTCATCTCGAAAGGTCGACTATCGGTCCATATTTCGATGTCGGAACTCGGAATTGTTTGTAGACGACTTATGTACCTAGCAGGGTGTTGTTCCCGGTAGAGCAGTTACAACGCTGCGATCTGTTGAGATTCTGCCCTTTGCTTGGGGATTCGTCACGATGTACACACGATGTAGTAGTACTTCTTGGTCGCACGACGATGATACATATCGTTTTATTCGCTCGAGCCGCCGTTTTCTCATCACACACATCGTGTGTTGTTGTCGTTGTTGTTGTTGTTGTTTGCACGTATGTCTGCATGTGACACGAGCATAGGCTTGCTTCGTGTCCAGTTATCAGACTTATTTGGGCACGCACACACACACGCCGCAGCACGCAACCGTGTGATAAACGAGCGCCCGAACATATACGGATAAATACATGTTGTACATCAATGTGCGCACTAACGTGCTCGTACGTACGTACGTCGTGATCGTTCACCTCAAAAATATGCATTCATTTATTTTTTGAAGAAATTAAAATCGATAATTTTTTTGATGATGATGATGATGTGTGTGTATAGAGCACAGACGCCGAAAATCGTCGGGTCGGTCTCTGTTCGCACATCAGTTCACATAACATATTTTCATCATCGAGAGAAACACACAAAAATAAAAAATAAACCACCACCACACAGACTATCTCGTTCGATCTTCTCGCATGTTGTTGTGAAAGAAGAACGTGTTGTGTGTTGTGTGTGGAGAAAAAGAGGCGACTAACCATTACTACTTCTTACATTAGTTTAGTTGTAGTTAATGGGCGGCGGCAGGTACACCTATTTTATTAACAACACAAAAATTTATTTTAACAACGAACGAGAAGTATATGTACACATTTTTTTTTAACAAATAATATATTAATAATAATAATGTGGGGGTGTTCTTAAATTATTACGAACGAAAAATGTTAATAAATTAATAAAATATTTCATCCATCATAATACCAGTTTTATTCAGCCACAGCAGTTAAACATAAAATAACAATAATATAATAATAAATAAAAATATTAATTGATGATATGATATAATAATGCTGGTAAAAATTAAAAATGGTCGATGGGCGTTATTCTGTACACGAATGGACATCAGATCTGCGGCCGTTATTCGGTACACGAATAGGCATCACATCTGTGGCCGTTATTCGGTACACGAATAGGGATCACATCTGCGGCCGCTATTCGGTACGTAAAGTGAATTAATTAATGACCGTTTTTCTGTACCCATATCCGTAACAAATGTATGTTAAATAATGCGTGAGTGGTGGTGAAATTTCGCAATTTTCACACTTACCACCAATGTTTCCTTTCGTTTCGAATAAGCGAATGGACGAATTTTATATTATTATATAGTAAAAGAACTTTCGACAGTCATTCGGTACCGGTGTGCGATAGACCTATATGTGGCGGCCGGTGGGTCGATGTGCACGATGCTAAAAGCGAAATTTCGATCGACACGAAATAATTACGAAATTTTTACCACGGTTCGCATTTATTTCCTCTCGTCGATGTCTCCTTTCGTATCGAGTGAGCGAATTAACGAATATTATATTTTATTATTATAAAAATAATATCGACAAGAAATAATTTCGAAACTTTTACCACGGTTCGCAATTTATTTCCGCTTGGCGATCTTTTTTCATTAAGTTTCGTGCGAGTGAATGAACGAATATATTATCGAATGATAAAAGAAATTTCGACAGTCATTCTGTACCGGTGTGGCGGTCGGTCGGTGTGCACGGTGCGTAAAACGAAATTTCGATCGACACGAAATAATTTCGAAATTTTTACCACGGTTCGCATTCATTTCCACTCGCCGATGTGTCCTTTCGTATCGTGTATGCGAATTAACGAAAATTATATTTTAATAAAATAAAAATAATTTCTGCCGTTATTCGGTACCTATGTACGAAAAATATATATGTGAGGCGGTCGGTCGGTGTGCACGATGCCAAAAGCGTTATTCGGTACGGGCGTGCGAAATAATTGTACGCGGCGATCGGTCGGTGTGCACGATGCTAAAAGCGTTATTCGGTACCTGTGTGCGAAAAACCTAAAGTCGAACGTTTTGACTTCGTCCGCTTTATTTCCACTCGCCGATGTGTCCTTTCATATCGTGTAAGCGAATTAACGAAAATTATATTTTAATAAAATAAAAATAATTTCTGCCGTTATTCGGTACCTATGTACGAAAAATATATATGTGAGGCGGTCGGTCGGTGTGCACGATGCTAAAAGCGTTATTCAGTACCTGTGTACGAAAAAACCTAAAGTCGAACGTTTTGACTTCGGTCCGCTTTATTTCCACTCGCCGATGTGTTCTTTCGTATCGTGTAAGCGAATTAACGAAAATTATATTTTATTAAAATAAAAATAATTTCTGCCGTTATTCGGTACCTATGTACGAGAAACATATATGTGAGGCGGTCGGTCGGTGTGCACGATGCGAAAAACGTTATTCGGTACGGACGTGCGAAAAACTTATATGCGGCGTTCGGTCGGTACGCACGATGCCGAAAGCGTTATTCGGTACCTGTGTGCGAGAGACATTTATGACGATGATGACATATGGTGGTGCACGGTGCGATGAGCGAATTTTCGATTTACGCAAATAAAGTCGAGTATTACGCTTCGTTTCGTCTTGTTTCACACACAAATGATATTTTCGGGCAGCGCTAGGTGGAAAAATAAAAATATAATTTCTTGCCGTTATTCTGTACAAATATGCATCGAACAGCTATATGGGTGATGCAGGTCGTTCGGGTGAAAAGTGGAAGATTGAAAAAGAATGCACCAGAACATCAGAAGTGTTTTAAATAAAACGGATGAAATAGCGGCAGCTATACAAAAATATAAACCCAATATTCTTTGCCTTACAGAAACCTGGTGTAATTCAAATAATATAAACTACTTACATGTGCCAGGTTATACAAAAATTGCAGATTTTAGCCGCAAAAACAGAGAACATAGGGGTTGTATAATTCTGGTGGATAGGGAACCTAAATATCTCAAAATAAAAAATATAACTGACTATTGTATTGAAGATGAACTTGAATGTGCTGCATGCGCATTAAAAATACATAAAACAAAGATTGCTATTATTTGTATCTACCGTCCACCATCTGGAAATATACATACGTTTATCCAAAACTTAACACAACTTCTAGTAAACATAAATAAAACACATTCGTATATGGTTGTATGCGGTGATTTAAATATTAACAATCTGGAAAACTCAACGGCGAAAAAACTACTGAATGATGTATTTGCATCTTTCAATCTGAAAAATAAATTAAATGAGCCTAGTAGAATACAGGTATTTGAGAGGGGTATCACGAAAACACAAATAGACTATGTAGTAACAAATATTACATTCCAGAACTGGGAATGTATTAATAACAATCTACACTTATCAGACCATCACGCCCAGGTAATGGTGGCCGGCGTAGAAGACATAGAACAAAAAAATAATAACAAACTAGAAACAAGAACAACTAGAAATATTAACGACAACAAAATAAACGAATTAAGATTTTATTTGAAAAGAATTAACTGGCAGTTTATTAAAACAGGAAATGTTCATTCTGCCTTCAACTTATTCTGTAATGAATTTCTGCATTATTTTAACATCGCCTGTCCTAAAAGAAAAAGAAAACACCCCATTAAAGCAGATCATAGGTGGATAAACAGTGCGGTTAAATCATCGAGTCAAAACTTAAAGGATACATATCGCCTCATGGTACAATCAAATTTAGTAAATATACGAGAAAAATACAAACAGGATAAAAAAAATCACAGAAAACTCGTACAAAACACGAAAAGAAATTTCTATGACAAATTAATAACAAATGCGCCGTGCAAACAAAAGAAAATCTGGGATTTAGTACGAGATGAATTACACGGCGAAAAATTCAAACATGATATCTGTGTTATCGATAAATCTGGAAATTTAACTAGTAACAAAACAGAAGTAGCCCATATATTTGCTGAATACTTTGCAACAGTCACGGAGGAAATGATCAAGGATCACTTTGGAGACAACATATCAACAGACTGTACTACATCACAAATTAAAATGCATTCCATGTTCCTATCACCAGCTACAGACACTGAAATTATTAATGCTGTAATGAAATTGAAAAATAATGCAAGTCCAGGCCAGGATGAAATTATACCAAAAATAATCAAAAGTGTGATAATGGAGATAATGGAGCCATTATATTATATTATTAACTTATCATTTGAAACAGGGGTGTTTGCGGAGTCATTAAAAATATCAAAAATTGTACCAATCCATAAAAAGGGACCAAAGACGGACACGAAAAACTATCGACCGGTATCCCTGCTGGATATATTTTCAAAAATAATAGAAAATGTAATAGTATATAAACTAAATATTTATGTAGAAAAATACCGAATACTGAATGATGCCCAGCATGGATTTCGAAAAAATCGATCCACGGAAACGGCGAGTGTAGTGTTGGTAGAAGAAATCGCAAAAAATGTTGATGCAGGAATGTGCGCAGCTGGTTTATTTTATGATTTTTCGCGGGCCTTCGATACTGTAAATGTGAAATTTATGTGCGAAAAGCTTGACTCTCTTGGGATACGTGGTAGAATACTAGATCTTCTACAATCATTTCTAACTAACCGCAAATTATTTGTATCAATTAGTGAAGGTACGTCGGAAGTGCGTGATCTAACAAGAGGTGTTGTCCAGGGATCAACTTTAGGACCACTTTTGTTTATGTTATATATAAATGATCTAAGTGAGCATGTGAGCGGAGGGTATGTGATCAATTTTGCTGATGATACCGCGATTATAGTAGCAGGTAAAACCCATGATGAATTATTATTGAAAATTAAACAAACAAATGAAGAGGTTTTCGAATGGTGCAACAAAAACAATCTTTTAATAAACGTCGGCAAAACAACAACTTTGCAGTTCTATAATAAAAAACCTCCAGAACATGAAATACCAAATACTTCAACATATGTAAAATATCTTGGGAGCTATATCGAAAATAATTTAGCATGGGATAGGCAAATTGACCACATACTCTCTAAACTAAATAGTGCATACTACGCTATTCTAAAACTAAAACCAAAATTTAGTAAAAAATCTTTAATAGAGTTATACTATGCCATGGCATATCCTTATATAACATATCATATTTTATTGTGGGGAAAATCGGATATATCAAGAGTGTTGTGTGCCCAAAAACGATTGCTTCGACTTATTTTCGATTTACACAAAATGGAGTCATGTTGTAATGTGTTCAAAAATAACAAAATCCTGACAATTCCGGGGGTTTATATATATAAATGTGCTATATATGTACGCAAAAATGAATTAGAATTCACAAAAAACAATACTACACATACATATCAAACAAGACATGGCTCTAAAATAAGAACAACAGCACACAAAACTGCAATGTATGAAAGAACGGCTCGATATTCTAGTACGGGAATATATAACAAATTGTCCGATGAAATAAAAAAATGTAGAGATATTAAAATATTTAAAAATAAACTTAAACAATTCCTTGTAGAAAAATGTTATTATAAAATATCAGAGTACCTGTGAGATTTATGTTATAATATACTCTGAAATGTTAGTAGTTTTTATTTCGATTTATTGAATTTTTTAATGTGTTGTAAGTTTTGTTAGGTTTAATATATTTTACATACTTAATATTTATTTTTAAATGTCGACAAAAAACTTTATTGTGATAATTATTAGTCATTAGTTATTAGTTTGTAGTAGATTAAGTTAACAATTTAATTTTAAATGACGATCACATCTGCCGCAATTTAAAACATATAATAGTTGTATGTATAATTGTATATGGTGGCTAAAAGTGCAAATTATTAAATAAAAAAAAATAAAATAAATTTAATAAACCGTCGCATGGGTAAAATAAAACTTGTTTAACAACACCAGTGTAGTGTAATGCCATTATATACGTTACGTGTAATAAGTCGGCCGGCGTGTTTTTAATTTTTATCTCTTGTGGGGGAACGCGAGGTCTCAGTGTGTTCACCAAGCTGCTACTTCTCTAGTATTGTATACAATATAAGAAGATGTGTGTGGTTTTGTGTGTTCGGTGTGCCTCATATAATCGTTCCCCATCATATAATACACATAATATCATCATCGTCTGTTGAAAATAAAATCACGGCCTCACGTGTCTGGACAGTTCTATGCATTTAATAAAACGACGACGAACCGGAGAGACGAACGACGAACAACGGCGGGCGGCGACACACGGCAACGGGCGACACAACACCAGTGTAGTGTAATGCCATTATATACGTTACGTGTAATAAGCCGGCCGGCGTGTTTTTAGTTTTTATCTCTTGTGGGGCAACGCGAGGTCTCAGTGTGTTCACCAAGCTGCTACTTCTCTAGTATTATATATAATATAATAAAATGTGTGTGGTTTTGCGTGTTCGGTGTGCCTCATATAATCGTTCCCCATCATATAATACACATAATATCATCATCGTCTGTTGAAAATAAAATCACGGCCTCACGTGTCTGGACAGTTCGATGTATTTAATAAAACGACGACGAACGGAGAGACGAACGACGAACAACGGCGGGCGGCGACACACGGCAACGGGCGACACAACACCAGTGTAGTGTAATGCCATTATATACGTTACGTTTAATAAGTCGGCCGGCGTGTTTTTAGTTTTATCTCTTGTTTGGGGGAACGCCGAGGTCTCAGTGTTGCACCAATCTGCTACTCTATTATAATAATATGTAATAAGTTGTGTGTGGTTTGTGTGTCGGTTGTGCCTCATATAAAATCGCTCCCCTTTAATATACTATAATAATTAATATCATCATCGTCATTTCGTCTGTTGAAAATAAAATCACGGCCTCGCCGTGTCTGGACAGTTCGAAGTTTTAATAAAACGAGACGCGAGAAATCAGTTGCCGCCGAGGAAATTTTTTTCTTGTCTCTCACCCACCATATATACAGTCTGTTGAATATAAAATCACGGCCTCGCCGTGTCCGGACAGTACGGTGTTGAAAACTCTAACAGGTAGTTTGAACCTGTCCGAATAGCACGTTCGCGGGACCCATTTCGTATATTCGTTAATTCGTTTATGCGTATGGCTCTTATGCGCGCAGCGTGTTTTGACTGGAACCACGTCCTCTAATAAAAACGGTCACACCACCAACAACAATTGTTGCACGCAGCACATCTCTATCGTCTGTTGAATATAAAATCACGGCCTCGCCGTGTCCGGACAGTTCGATGTTAAAAAACTCTAACAGGTAGTTTGAACCTGTCCGAATAGCACGTTCGCGGGACCCATTTCGTATATTCGTTTATGCGTATGGCCCTTATGCGAGCAACATGTAGACTGAACATGTAATATTTTTCCAGTAGCGGTGCGTAAAAACTCCGTTTAAATTCAAATGCAATAACTAACCGAATTCCGAGCGAGAATGAAAACTTATGTTGATTGAAATATATATATCATCATAAAGTCAGACGTTCGGGGGACCCGAGCGCGTGGTCCCCTTGGCCGAGACGATGATTTTCAATCTAACGAACAATGATGTTTTTTGTAGTGTGTGTAAGCCTTGGCGAGATGTGAAATTTATTAAATTTCTCTTCTCTCTCATGCCATATATTGATGCATTTCGGAGTTGTGGACCGAGAGTCTCTCCACTCCTATTCTTGGTGTTCACCGCCGGCCGGCCGCCGTGTGCTCGTGTACATGTGCCGTCGTGTGCTGATTGTGTCTCCGGGCGCATTATCACACAAAAAAGTCGTGGGTCTGCATAAATGTGTGAACGTCTAGTCGCAATATCGCCGTAGCACAACCGCCGCCCCGCGTTTCGTGTCTTTTACACAAGTTGCATCACGTCCACCGTCTTGACCTCGCCACAGGGGCGGGATAGGTGTTTTACTGGCGTGCTCTGTATTCCAATGGAGTGACACGTTAACGTCGGGGGTCCGTGCACGCGTAAATCGGGATATGTGCGATGTTCCTTTCAGCAGAGAGCAGAATTACGAATTCTCGGTGTTCACCGCCGGCCGGCCGCCGTGTTCTCGTGTACATGTGCCGTCGTGTGCTGACGTGTGTGTCTCCGGGCGCATTATCAAACAAAAAAATTCGTGGGTCTGCATAAATGTGTGAACGTCTAGTCGCAATATCGCCGTAGCACAACCGCCGCCCCGCGTTTCGTGTCTTTTACACAAGTTGCATCACGTCCACCGTCTTGACCCCGCCACAGGGGCGGGATAGGTGTTTTACTGGCGTGCTCTGTATTCCAATGGAGTGACACGTTAACGTCGGGGGTCCGTGCACGCGTAAACCGGGATATGTGCGATGTTCCGTTCAGCAGAGCAGAATTTCGAACCACCTCTTTATTATAAATTTATAAATAAATGAGCTCGTCGTTACACCGGGGACGCGCGTAAGCGCCGCTCGAGTGTGCGCGACTAAACACAGCTCCCTGGTTGATCCTGCCAGTAGTCTTATGCTTGTCTCAAAGATTAAGCCATGCATGTCTCAGTACAAGCCAAATTAAGGTGAAACCGCGAAAGGCTCATTAAATCAGTTATGGTTCCTTAGATCGTACCACTTATTCTTGGATAACTGTGGTAATTCTAGAGCTAATACATGCAAACCGAGTTCCGACCGGAGACGGAAGGAGCGCTTTTATTAGATCAAAACCAATCGGTGTCGGACGCGAGTCCGTTCATCGTACAACTTGGTGAATCTGAATAACTTATTGCTGATCGCACGGTCTCGCACCGACGACGCATCTTTCAAATGTCTGCCTTATCAACTGTCGATGGTAGGTTCTGCGCCTACCATGGGTGTAACGGGTAACGGGGAATCAGTGTTTGATTCCGGGGAGGGAGCCTGAGAAACGGTTACCACATCCAAGGAAGGCAGCAGGCGCGCAAATTACCTACTCCCGGCACGGGGAGGTAGTGACGAAAAATAACGATACGGGACTCATCCGAGGCCCCGTAATCGGAAAGAGAACACTAAACCTTTTAACGAAGATCAATTGGAGGGCCAGTCTGGTGCCAGCAGCCGCGGTAATTCCAGCTCCAATAGCGTATATTAAAGTTGTTGCGGTTAAAAAGCTCGTAGTCAAATCTGTGTCTCACGCCGCCGGCTCATCGCTCGCGGTCTCCAACTGGCGCGCCCGCGGGACGTCCTGCCGGTGAGCTTAGCCCGCGAGGGCGACTCAACTTGAAATCCCATCGCGGTGCTCTTCACTGAGTGTCGAGGTGGGCCGGCTCGTTTACTTTGGACAAATTGCTTAAATCAGGCTAAAACTTCGCCTCAATACTTAGTGCATGGAATAATAGAATAGGACCTCGGTTCTATTTTGTTGGTTTTCGGAACCCCGAGGTAATGATTAATAGGAAAGGATGGGGGCAATCGTATTGCGACGTTAGAGGTGAAATTCTTGGATCGTCGCAAGACGGACTAAAGCGAAAGCATTTGCCAAAAACGTTTTCATTGATCAAGAACGAAAGGTGGAGGTTCGAAGGCGATCAGATACCGCCCTAGTTCTAACCATAAACGATGCCAGCCAGCGATCCGCCGACGCTCCTCCGATGACTCGGCGGGCAGCTTCCGGGAAACCAAAGCTTTTGGGTTCCGGGGGAAGTATGGTTGCAAAGCTAAAACTTAAAGGAATTGACGGAAGGGCACCACCAGGAGTGGAGCCTGCGGCTTAATTTGACTCAACACGGGAAATCTCACCAGGCCCAGACACCGGAAGGATTGACAGATTGAGAGCTCTTTCTTGATTCGGTGGGTGGTGGTGCATGGCCGTTCTTAGTTGGTGGAGTGATCTGTCAGGTTAATTCCGATAACAAACGAGACTCTAGCCTGCTAACTAGGCGTACTTTCGACATCTCAAAGGTCGGCGTCGGTATCGTCACGGTCGTGCAAACGGTCGTGCGTGTTGCTCGTTTGGTTTTTACTGTCGGCGTACAATCAATTCTTCTTAGAGGGACAAGTGGTTTTAGCCGCACGAGAATGAGCAATAACAGGTCTGTGATGCCCTTAGATGTTCTGGGCCGCACGCGCGCTACACTGAAGGAGCCAGCGTGTCCTCCCTGGCCGAAAGGTCCGGGTAACCCGCTGAACCTCCTTCGTGCTAGGGATTGTGGCTTGCAATTGTTCCCCATGAACGAGGAATTCCCAGTAAGCGCGAGTCATAAGCTCGCGTTGATTAAGTCCCTGCCCTTTGTACACACCGCCCGTCGCTACTACCGATTGAATGATTTAGTGAGGTCTTCGGACCGGTACTCGGTGACGTTTCGACGTTCGTCGATGTTGCTGGGAAGATGCCCAAACTTCATCATTTAGAGGAAGTAAAAGTCGTAACAAGGTTTCCGTAGGTGAACCTGCGGAAGGATCATTAACGTATTTTTGTGTCGCACAATATCTATATATATGTGTACGCGAAACAGATACACTGACGATCTGACGTTCATCTTCTCGCATCTGAAAAACTCGTATATTTATATATGTAGAACTGATGCGTCGAAGCGTATATATTCATACTCTATTTTTGTACACACAACACACACCGTGTGTGTGTACTCTATATACGAACCGGACGTTCGCATCTCTCTCGTTTTACCGACCGATCGACGATGTCATCCCAGATATGATATATCCGATCTCGGTTGACTCGTGTGGCTGATCCGTCGTCTGTTAACAGAAACACAAATAGACACTGAAGTTTTGGGAGTATATATCCCATTCTTCCAGAGGGATGCTCGCATCGCGCCGCCTTACGACGGATGCATTCTGTATGGGCGCGCGCGCGGTCCGTCATCCGTTATAACAAACATATTTATTTTAAATAAAATATACTACTGATTGTAACCACCAGAGAGATTATATTATATATATATATATATATATATATATATACATATACAAATAATAAATAGTGGCACAAACAAAAACGAGCACGGACGATGTACGTACGCGTACACGTGCTGCGTCATGGGACCGCTCGTAGGAAGGCCGAGTCACCCGCCATCTGAAATGTTTGTTGATGCGGTGTGGCGCTGGGTGTTCGCATCTCGAGATTCGAGAAAATACAACAAACACGATAATAATGTGCGTTGTATGTGTATCTTATCGACGAGATATCCGTCACCTTGCTTTTACATATTATATATATATATATATATATATATATATATATATATATATATATATATATATATATATATATATATATATATTAATATACATTGTGCGATATGTACGAAGACATATGTCGAGGAGACACACGTTGGGTGTTCGCATCTCGAATTGCCGAGATCCGTCATCTGTTTGTTCCGGGCACCTTGGTTTTGTTACGGTTGTTTTATAACGCTTCACTGTGTAAATTCAACTGTAAAATGGGTTTTGAATGTATTTCGCCCGGCTACACTTTATTTCTCGAAAATGTCGACAATTTTTCTGTTTACGACGATAACACAATAGTATCCGCCTGTTGGAGAAAAAGTATATGCGCAGTTAGTATTTGGGCGATGTGTCGGAGTCGTGGTCCGGTATCAGTGGTACCGTTCGCCCGGACACAAGCGGTGAGTGTTGTACACAAACACGCGCACACACTTGGTCATCGCCGGTGTAATAACGCACGCTTGTTTGGCGATTCGAGACGACGATTCCAAGGAATGATACGACTCTGGCCGCTAGTCACACACCTACTAGTTAGTAGGTGTAAGGCCCGGCGCCCCCTCGAAAACTGTCCGTTGCGAAAATTTTGTCGACAGTGGTGAACGTGCACGCACACATTTCACACACATTAAAAATAATGTCAGTCACCAAATGTTGTAGAATACAAGATCGGAAGTTCGCCTCTGACTCGTTTCTCAAGACGCTCTAGTACACTACCCTGAACGGTGAATCACTTGGCTCGTGGGTCGATGAAGAACGCAGCTAATTGCCCGTCTTATTGTGAACTGCAGGATACATGAACATCGACATTTCGAACGCACATTGCAGTCCTTGGATACTGTTCCTGGACCATTCCTGGCTGAGGGTCGTCTCTATTTCCAAGACTGTCCGGTTCTCTAACGCACTGTCCGTGGCACTTTCGCGCTGAAAAACGCTCGTATGTTGTGTGATGTGCGTTTGTGGGGAACGTCGGGACCAAATTGGAGGTTCGCTGTTTTTCGTCGTTTGTTTTTACGAACGACGACGAAAGATACGTCCTCTTAAATCAAAAACTGTCGTTTGACTAAACGAACGAACGAACCGTGTTTTCGCTTGCGTTAACACACGCTAGAGAGAGGTGAGATCGTCCTTACCGACGTACAGACGAGATGATCGTCGTCGTCGTCGTCGACGTCTCGAGAAACACACAGACACTCGAGATGAGGCGATGTGACGTTCGTCAAGTTCGTCCGCGGAGAACACCGGTCGTCGTTTCCTAGAAAATATATATTATATATGTATATAATTCTGAGGACGTCTGGCCGTGCGTGTACACCGTGTGTTTACGCGTTTGAGCGTTCCGCACCGCACACTCTCTTAACATATTTATTTGATTCAGACCTCAGAGCAGGTGGGAGTACCCGCTGAATTTAAGCATATTACTAAGCGGTGCCAGGCCCATAGCGATCGCCGTCGACAGCGGGAGGATCTCTCCTCAGAGTCGGGTTGCTTGAGAGTGCAGCCCTAAGTGGGTGGTAAACTCTATCTAAGGCTAAATATAACCACGAGACCGATAGCGAACAAGTACCGTGAAGGAAAGTTGAAAAGAACTTTGAAGAGAGAGTTCAATAGTACGTCTGCTCTGGAGTATTGGGCGCTTGTGAGACGGTCACGGACCTCGGTCCGACGATCGCTCCGTCCTCTCTCTGATTTCGGGGTGACGAACTCGTGCACTTCTCCCCTAGTAGGACGTCGCGACCCGTTGGGTGCAGGCCTAAGGATCGGGGTGGAGACCGAGTGGCGCCTTCGGGCCGTTTCCGTTCGAACATTGCAAGCTGAGGCGCACCAAGAGCGTACATGCTGGGACCCGAAAGATGGTGAACTATGCCTGGTCAGGACGAAGTCAGGGGAAACCCTGATGGAGGTCCGTAGCGATTCTGACGTGCAAATCGATCGTCGGAACTGGGTATAGGGGCGAAAGACCAATCGAACTATCTAGTAGCTGGTTCCCTCCGAAGTTTCCCTCAGGATAGCTGGCGCTCATCCGGTAAAGCGAATGATTAGAGGCATTGGGGTCGAAACGACCTCAACCTATTCTCAAACTTTAAATGGGTGAGATCTCCGGCTTGCTCAAACGATGAAGCCGCGAGATCGGATCAGAGTGCCAAGTGGGCCACTTTTGGTAAGCAGAACTGGCGCTGTGGGATGAACCAAACGTCAAGTTAAAGCGCCTAAATTAACGCTTATGGGATACCATGAAAGGTGTTGGTAACTTAAGACATTATTTATTTATAAAGCATTACATCATGTATAGCTTATTTTCTCTTAAGACATTATTTATGTATAAAGCATTACATCATGTATAGCTTATTCTAACCTAAAATTAACTTAAATCTACCCTCCCGCAGGTTAAAGAATAGGTAAAATAAATATCCCTCGTTTTGTAAATCTTTATTCCGCCCAGTACAAATTCCCCGTATAAAACATCCATAATAAAACACCCCCTCAATAAATACAATTTATTTCACCCTCTCCCGCAAAACACATAAATACATTAAAATCAATTTAGCCGTTCTTCTTTCTTCTATTTCTTCTCATCACTGGTCCTCTTCTGCTCTTCTGCGACGCTGATTCCTCTTGTCCTCTTCTACGACGAATAGTCCACTTCTGCGATGTCGCAGCCTCCTTGGTATGTTCTCTTCTTTCTTCTTTCTTCGTGACGCTCCTCTTCTGCGACGATGTGTCCTCTTCTTTTCTTCTGCGAAGATGGGTCCTCTTGTCCTCTTCTACGAAGTACGATCCTCTTCTGCGATGATGCGTCCTCTTCTTTGTGGTCCTCTTCTTTCTTCAGTGTGGAAAGTGGTATCCCGCGCGCTGCCCGTTCATCACCGTGTTTTGGTGGTCCGCCGGTATTGAAGTGATTCTGCTTCATATGAGCACGCACAGATAATTCTCACAAAAGCATGTATAAAATTTAGCCCGTTTTCAATGACTCTATTGAACCCGCAAATAATTTAAACACGTCCCAGAATTTATTTTCGCGCCTAATATTGACCAGCTCTCCGTAATTAGCTGGCCATCCTAGTCCAGCCGAGACAAGCTCAACGTGTGCCCGATCTCGTTGCTCCTGCGTAAACGAGCAGGAGAACATAACATGTTCCGCGCTATCAACCCCGTTACCGCATTCACAGTCTTCTAATTCTACTTTACCTATCTGTTTAAGAAATTTCCCAAAGTTTCCATGTCCTGTCATTAATTGAGTCATTTCTGGTGTTATTTTTACTAAGATTTCCCGCCTTTCGTTTACTGATTTAATAAAATTGAATGTAACCCGCACGGTAACCGAATTTGCCCATCCGTTATTCCACCTGACTCTCGCGTCGCCTCTAATTAATCGTTTCGCGTATGAGAACGGTGCTCTATCGTAGACGTTCAAAACTGTTTCCCTCGTGGCTTCTTTCGCAAGTTTATCTGCCCTCTCGTTTCCCTCGTTTCCTACGTGCGCTCGCGTCCAGTGAAACCTAATTGTTTTCCCCGCGCTTCCCTTATTAATCGGTATATTTCTAACATTAATTCCGTTGGTTTCCGCATTGATCTAAGTGCATGTAGTGCAGCCTTAGAGTCGGATATAACGTGCCACACACCGTTCTCTTTTTGTTTTATATATTCGACCGCGGCCCTAATTGCAACTAATTCGCTCTGGAAGACTGTGCATTTATTACCCAATTTAAGTTTTAAAAAGTCCCTTTCCGCGCCCAGTTTATATACCGCAATGGCCGCGCCGATGCCATGTTCCGTTTTTGACCCGTCTGTAAAAATTGCGTTTTCCGCTTCGAATTCCGCGTCTACTACGTTGAAATCTATTCCGCGATTCTCAGCTGGATGCCTACTTGAATGCCCTCTCTGTTCTATTAAACTATTTCGTCGCCGCGATCTAATTGTCCTGAGTTTCGCGTCCGCCATCGTAAGCTTGTTTTCCTAATTTTTTCCTCTATTGGAATTAAGTCCGCAATAATTAGTGCCGCATCCGCTGAAACCGTTTTATACGCTGCCGCCGCGCCTATCGCCATTATACGTTGCACCGATCGCAAATTCTTAATTTCTCGTGATTTTAACTTATTTCCCCATATCGCAGAACCATACGTGATAAGACATTATTTATTTATAAAGCATTACATGATGTATAGCTTATTCTAACTTAAAATTAACTTAAATCTACCCTCCCGCAGGTTAAAGAATAGGTAAAATAAATATCCCTCGTTTTGTAAATCTTTATTCCGCCCAGTACAAATTCCCCGTATAAAAACATCCATAATAAAACACCCCCTCAATATATAGAATTTATTTCACCCTCTCCCGCAAAACACATAAATACATTAAAATCAATTTAGCCGTTCTTCTTTCTTATATCTCTTCTCATCACTGGTCCTCTTCTGCTCTTCTGCGACGATGAGTCCTCTTGTCCTCTTCTATGACGAATAGTCCACTTCTGCGATGTCGCAGCCTCCTTGGTATGTTCTCTTCTTTCTTCTTTCTTCTTTCTTCGTGACGCTCCTCTTCTGCGACGATGTGTCCTCTTCTTTTCTTCTGCGAAGATGGGTCCTCTTGTCCTCTTCTACGAAGTACGATCCTCTTCTGCGATGATGCGTCCTCTTCTTTGTGGTCCTCTTCTTTCTTCAGTGTGGAAAGTGGTATCCCGCGCGCTGCCCGTTCATCACCGTGTTTTGGTTTCCGCCGGTATTGAAGTGATTCTGCTTCATATGAGCAGGCACAGATAATTCTCACAAAAGCATGTATAAAATTTAGCCTGTTTTCAATGACTCTATTGAACCCGCAAATAGTTTAAACACGTCCCAGAATTTATTTTCGCGCCTAATATTGACCAGCTCTCCGTAGTTAGCTGGCCATCCTAGTCCAGCCGAGACGAGCTCAACGTGTGCCCGATCTCGTTGCTCCTGCGTAAACGAGCAGGAGAACATAACATGTTCCGCGCTATCAACCCCGTTACCGCATTCACAGTCTTCTAATTCTACTTTACCTATCTGTTTAAGAAATTTCCCAAAGTTTCCATGTCCTGTCATTAATTGAGTCATTTCTGGTGTTATTTTCACTAAGATTTCCCGCCTTTCATTTACCGATTTAATAAAATTGAATGTAACCCGCCCGTTAACCGAATTTGCCCATCCGTTATTCCACCTGACTCTCGCGTCGCCTCTAATTAATCGTTTCGCGTATGAGAACGGTGCTCTATCGTAGACGTTCAAAACTGTTTCCCTCGTGGCTTCTTTCGCAAGTTTATCTGCCCTCTCGTTTCCCTCGTTTCCTACGTGCGCTCGCGTCCAGTTAAACCTAATTGTTTTTCCCCGCGCTTCCCTTATTAATCGGTCTATTTCTAACATTAATTCCGTTGGTTTCCGCATTGATCTAAGTGCATGAAGTGCAGCCTTAGAGTCGGATATAACGTGCCACACACCGTTCTCTTTTTGTTTTATATATTCGACCGCGGCCCTAATTGCAACTAATTCACTCTGGAAGACTGTGCATTTATTACCCAATTTAAGTTTTAAAAAGTCCCTCTCCGCGCCCAGTTTATATACCGCAATGGCCGCGCCGATGCCATGTTCCGTTTTTGACCCGTCTGTAAAAATTGCGTTTTCCGCTTCGAATTCCGCGTCTACTACGTTAAAATCTATTCCGCGATTCTCAGCTGGATGCCTACTTGAATGCCCTCTCTGTTCTATTAATACTATTTCGTCGCCGCGATCTAATTGTCCTGAATTTCGCGTCCGCCATCGTAAGCTTGTTTCCCTAATTTTTTCCTCTATTGGAATTAAGTCCGCAATAATTAGTGCCGCATCCGCTGAAACCGTTTTATACGCTGCCGCCGCGCCTATCGCCATTATACGTTGCACCGATCGCAAATTCTTAATTTCTCGTGATTTTAACTTATTTCCCCATATCGCAGAACCATACGTGATAGCCGGTTCTATCGCGCCCAAGTATATTGTCCGCATCGCGTCCCTCGTCAAGCCCCACGTGAGTTTACAAGCCACCCGTAGCTGTTGTGAAATTTTTCGCGCCTTTATACAAATATAATCTATGTGCTGCCGCCAGCTTAATTTTTCATCGATTACAATACCAAGATATTTAATACTCTCCGCGCAGTGAACAAATGTATCGCCCATTTTAAAATTTGGTCTCGCCTGTTTTAATTTTCCAAAAAAAAGTCCCGTCGTTTTATCCGCGTTGAATTTTAATTTAACTTCCTCGCCCCAACTATTAATAATTTCTAATGCTGAATTTACCGTATTCTTAAGCCCCTTATATTGACCTGACCGTGCAAGTAAAACCGTGTCATCTGCAAACGCAATTATTTCACAGTTATCTGGAATGATTTTCCTCAGAAGTGTCGCGTGAACTATTTTCCAAAAGCCCGGTCCTGATTTTGACCCCTGCGGACAACCTCGTTCGATTTCCCTAATAACCGATTGCCCCGCGTAATCTATTCGCGCCGTACGTTTTTCTAAGAAATCCTTAGTTAATTTAATTAAATTTCCCGGTACGCCCATCCTTCCCAATTCATTAATTATAATCGGCCACCACGTATGATCAAACGCCCCCGCAATATCTAACGAAACTACCGCGCTGTAGTCACCCGCCCGTTTCGCGTTTTCTACAAAATCTATCACTCTCTTTACCGCGTGCACCGTTGTTTTCCCCTTCGTAAAACCGTATTGATTAGCGGCCGTCGCGCCGGTAGTCTCTAGATGATATTCAATCCGTTTGATTAAAATATCATCCAGGATCTTCCCGAGACAGGGAAGCAAACAGATAGGTCTGTAACTTCCCATATCCGCGACGTCCTCTTTCCCTGCTTTTGGAATTAACCTAACGTCTGTGTCTTTCCAACAAGTCGGAAAGACTCCCTCTCCTACGCACATACGTATGCATGCAAAAATTTCCTCGCCTATTATACTCATTGCCCGTTTAACTATTTCGATAGTGATTTTATCGCGCCCTGGTGCTTTTTTTGCACCTATTCCTCTAGTCGCGTTATCTAATTCGACACGTGTGAGGTCACAATCGTTTGCGCCCCCCGTGACACACGCCGCCTGTTCACGAATTTCTGTGTGTACCTCACTATCATTAACCGCGTTATCTTCCGGAAAGAATTTATTTAGTAAAGCCGCCGCCGTTTCTTGCATCGTTTTTGTATACGTTCCGTCCGCCAATCTAACATTCGAAATTACATTACGCCGTTTACTGCCCCTGATTACTTTATACGCGCACCCCCACGGCTCTTCACTAGAAGATTCCGTGCAAAATCGTTTCCATTCATTTAACCGCGTGTCTTTAATTAATTTTTTATACTCGTTGAATTTAGCATAATATTCGCGCTTTTTGTCGTCCCTTTCTACCTGCCTCGCATGCCCCGACAATTAATTTATTTATTATTTCCGCCGAATTATTAATACCCTCTCGCGATCGATCAGCTAATGCCCTTATAATCTGATGTCTATTGCTTTCTAAAATTGAATCAAATATTTCCCAGTTCGCCCGTTTGATGCAGAATCCGCGTTTTTCGTTTGAATTATCATTAATCGCGCCTCCAATTTCCCACCTAATTATCCTATGATCTGAAATTTCATTTTCCGTATCTACCGACCATCCATACACCGAGGCCGCGATGTCAACAGAACAAGCTGTCACGTCAATGAAGCTTGTTCGGTCCCCCGGGCCGGCATATGTTGGTATATTTCCCGTATTCAATATAATTAATTCGCGTTCGTCTAAAAGTTCCGAAAAAATTCTACCACGTTTGTCCTCCGTAGGGCTGCCCCATAATCCGCATTTCGCATTTGCGTCGATTCCTAGTATAATTTCCCCTTTGTTTGCTAATGACCCTAGCACGTGTCTAAGCTCACTAATGGCTTCTTCGTAATCCTCATCCCTCTTGTTACCTGCGCACGGTAGGTAAGCCGAAATTCCGAAAAATCTTAATGACCCCTTTTGAAATTCTATAACCGTAATTTTCTCCGAACACAAATCTGTTAAAATTACCCCATTAGCCGTACCTGAATTAACGCAAATTGCCGTCCGTGGGCAATTACCTACTTTATAAAAAATATCCATATGTGAGGTGAAGCCTCTTACTCTGCCTCCGCGTATGTTCGGTTCCTGAATAAAACAAATATCTATTCCCTCGTCCGCGATAATTTTCGTTAATAAATTTACCCCTGACATGCTTTTGTTTAAATTAATCTGCGCACACTTCACCAATGAAACAGAATCACTTACCCCGTTTGAATTCGATGTTTGATTAAACATCGTAATCGATGCTGTCGATGTACCGCTCCTCGAATCGCTTCATCGACGGGCAGCGTCGCGATTTGGCGTCGTGGTCAGTCTCGAACTTACGTCCATCCTTAATCGTTTCATTATGTCGCGTGCACACAACACAACACGTTTTGCGGCTCTTGCATTCCTTGAATGCATGGCCGCTTTCACCGCACTTTCCACACACTTGTTCTTTTATTTTACAGTCCGCAGATCTGTGACCGAACCCGTGGCACTGAAAACACTGTAGAATTTCTCTATAGTCTTCCGCGAATACACATTCATAACCAATTTTCAGCGGTCGATCTTGTAGAAGTTTCCTTAGCAAAGCAGGCACTTCCACAACGACAGATTTTGTGTACTTGTTCCTAAAGTTCTTGATATGCCGCCGTACACTAACGTTCTCCTTAAATTCCTCCATAGATTTATAAATGCCACGTACAAATTCGTTTTGTCTGTAAATGGTATCTATTACAGTTTCGGCCGTGGCGTTGACGTCGATTCGGAATAAACGCATCCACGGCTTGCGTTTCTCCACGTTGTTCATTTTTAATTCGGTCTTATTAACAGCCTTTTTAAATTTCTCTAGATCGTTGGCATCCGGACAGTTAATTTTCACGCCTCCATTTTTTAGCATAGTCATTTTGGCAATGCCGATTTCATTCTCCACGGGATCAACACACGTCATGATGCGACATTTAACTTGTGCACTTGTTAATTTATCTTCCCCGCATTTAACGATCACCTCATTTTTCTTTAAAGCACTCACATAGGAGCTCTTAACCTCCTTTCTGGAAACCGGCTTCGCCGTCGCTTTTTCCGCCGGAACTTGCTCCGCCAATTTCTTCTTCATTTTCTCCATATTGTCGTCCGCAGCGTCCAACAACTCGCGCATATTTACCAGCATGCCGCACATTATTAGCATGGTATTTGCCATGCTGTTTACAGTTGCACGTACTTCTTTCCGGTCCGAAACACTAATTGTCGATGACACATCCGGTACAAGTTTCAGGATTTTCTCCTTCATCTCGTTCACATTAGCCGCAAATTGTTCTCCTTTCGTTGCCATTATAGTAACGAAAATTGAACTTATTCACCGCACTCACCGCACTCAGGTAAAAACAGGTAAAATCGCAAAGGTCGCTCGAAGTTAATCCGCTTATAAAAGTGCTCGCCAGGTAGGTGCTTAAGGGAGAGAACACGTCTGCTCCGCTCAAGCTCTGGATCGCAACTTACGTGATAAGACATCAGGACGGTGGCCATGGAAGTCGGAATCCGCCAAGGAGTGTGTAACAACTCACCTGACGAAGTTACTAGCCCTGAAAATGGATGGCGCTAAAGCGTTATGCTTATACTCGACCGTCAGCGGCATGTGCGGTGTACGGCCACTCGTGGCCGGCCATGAAGCCCTAACGAGTAGGAGGGTCGCGGCGGTGTGCGCAGAAGGATTGGGCGTGGGCCCGTTTGGAGCCGCCGTCGGTGCAGATCTTGGTGGTAGTAGCAAATACTCCAGCGAGGCCCTGGAGGACTGACGTGGAGAAGGGTTTCGTGTGAACAGCCGTTGCACCCGAGTCAGTCGATCCTAAGCCCTAGGCGAAAGCCGATGTTGATGTTGGTGTATCTCAATGGCGATGACATTTTATAAACATTTGTTACATTGTTGATAAAAATCACACCCAACGGGCGAAAGGGAATCCGGTTCCTATTCCGGAACCCGGCAGCGGAACCGTTAATAAGTCGTGCCCTCGCAAGAGAGTTCGTCGGGGCAACTCAAAAAGACCTGGAGACGCCGTCGGGAGATCCGGAAAGAGTTTTTTTTTCTGTATGAGAGTTCGAGTTCCATGGAATCCTCTAGCAGGGAGATATGGTTTGGAACGCGAAGAGCACCGCAGGTGCGGCGGTGTCCGGATCTTCCCCTCGGACCTTGAAAATCCAGGAGAGGGTCACGTCGAGTATCCTGCCGGATCGTATTGATATCCGCAGCAGGTCTCCAAGGTGAACAGCCTCTAGTCGATAGAATAATGTAGGTAAGGGAAGTCGGCAAATTGGAACCGTAACTTCGGGATAAGGATTGGCTCTGAGAACCGGGGCGTGTCGGGCTTGGTCGGGAAGCGGGTCCTGACTGACGTGCCGGGCCTGGGCGAGGAGACGCGCGCGTTAGCGCGCGCCGATCCGAGCTCGGCCCCGTGCCTTGGCCTCCCGCGGAACTTCCTTGCTGCGAGGCCCGCGCGTGCGCACTCGGTGGCTCTGCTGCTGGCGTGCGTGTGCCGGTGTCCTCTTCGGCCGCCATTCAACGGTCAGCTCAGAACTGGCACGGACTTGGGGAATCCGACTGTCTAATTAAAACAAAGCATTGCGATGGCCCAAGCGGGTGTTGACGCAATGTGATTTCTGCCCAGTGCTCTGAATGTCAACGTGAAGAAATTTAAGCAAGCGCCGGTAAACGGCGGGAGTAACTATGACTCTCTTGACTCTCTTAAGTGCGTTCGTGCGAGACGGACGTGTTTGTTAATTCGCTCCGTACCTGCCTTAACCTAGTCTTCTATCGGGGGCCTGCCCCAGCGCTCCGCTAACTACGTATTGAGAATCTGTAAGGGGGCCCTCCGTCGACGCGACACGAAATCTTCAAAGTCCAGGACTGGTGAGTCGTCGAGTCCCTCTGTACCCGTCCTTACCCAAAGTCAAGCCCTATCGCCCCCACACGAGACCTTTCCCCCGGACCCCCCCTTTTGCATTTACCCCTCGCCCTACAATAGTCTCCCCACGAAACAAGGCTACATGCGTCCTCCATTCCCGTGCCTGTGGCAAGGAGGAAAAAGTTAGATGTAGCTACTGTTCCCGGCAATTAGGCTCCGCAAACTTAGTGCGTCAACACGAATCCCGGACGCAACCCCTCGAATACAAGAGGGCTCTTGAAGCGAAACTCGCAGCTCCCGATTCGACAATCTACACTAAGCTAGCCGAAATTGAGGCTAGATCGAAGAAGGGGGCGAAATTCTTTGGGGCCATGAAAGCAGCCACCGGGCTGACCGAGCATCAGATCCGGTATAGGAGGGAATCAGCTCTTTATAAAAAAGTATCTGGAAAACGCTAGGAAGGAAGTGGAAAAGGAGTCGCGCCAACTCTTCTTCGGTGGCCCTACACTTCCTAAACGCCCATCTCCCCCAGCTTCCCACTCATTGGCAGAACCTTCCACGTCGTCTGCCCCTTCCCCTTCTTATGCTGCTCTCCGCACCCCTGAAGGCCGCCTTGAACTCCTCAGTTCAAGGACACCGACCAAGCCGTTCGCTAGGGTTAGCAGCCCACGTACCCCGTTGGCTCCCCCTCTCAGCCAAACGAGGACGCATAATCTCCCCAGAGGAATGCACCAGCCGGCCAACTCCGAAAAGGGCAAGGGCGCCTAACTTACCCACAGCCCCCTCGCCAACCTCAGAGTCGCCCCCACCATGTACTTCCTCCAAGAGAGCCGCTTCACCTCTTGACTCACCACCAGCCACGCGTCCGCGGCTGGCCACTATGCACCAGGAGCCCAGGATCAGCCCCAGGCCCCTCTCGCATGGCTCCCAAAATCTCAGGAGATCCCTGAGCTGCACATTTCTAGACTACATATCCACCTGCAGTGAGTGCTTGCCAGAGGAAAGGAAGACCGACGCCCGTTCCTGCCTTGTCGCCACGGACGAAGACCTCCCAGCTGCTCTTGATCGACTGATCTCGGCCACTTTCGGCCCCTTACCCAAGGCTAAACCACCTAAGCCTCCCGCCCTCACAGGCGCGCCCCCTACAGACGCCAGCCTGTCGGGGAGGTGTCGGTGGGTGCAGGATTATAAGAAGGCGCAGGACCTTTACCGGAAGGACCGAGGCCAGCTGATCGAGAGGATCTTGGAGGGCTCTCCGCTTACTTCATCCGACATCACTCCACCAATGGCAGCGGTGGAGGAGTTCTATGGCTCTATTTTTGAATCCAAGTCACCGCCTGATAACGATGCATATCTCGCCTCTACCCTCGAATATGGGGGTCTCTTCGTCCCCGTCCTTCCGGAGGAGGTTATGTCCGCCTGTAAATCATGGAAAGCCGCAGCTCCAGGCGTCGATGGCATTACTGTCGGCGCCATCAAGCATACTTGCCCACACTTGTTAGCCATCCTCTTCAACCTGATTTTGCTAAGATCAATTTCTCCTCCATCTTGGAAATTGCTGCGGACTGTCCTCCTCCATAAGGGCGGAGACCGTAGGGACCCTGCCAACTGGCGCCCCATAACTATAGCCTCCGCAATCCAACGTCTTTTTCATCGTATATTGCTAGCACGCCTAACTTCCGAAGTCACGCTCAACCCATCACAACGAGGGTTTATCAACACCGATGGGACGATAATCAACAGCACATTAGTTCACTTGCCGGCCGAAAATCTGCCGGTAAGTCGTACAACGTAGTTGCCCTGGATGTTCGCACGCTTAAATGTGGTGGTGCCGTATCGAGGGCCTTGAGGATACAGCGTGGGGTAAAGCAGGGAGACCCCTTGTCACCCTTCTTGTTCAATCTGGTTATGGACGAGCTCCTCTCCGAGCTGGGTTCTACAGGCACGGGCGGTTCTTTGGGAGGCAACGGCACTAGGTGCCCTGTTCTCGCTTACGCGGATGATTTAATCATCCTTGAGGACAGGGACGCTGGCGTTCCGCTTGCCTTGCGCACGGCAGCCGACTTTCTCGAACGTAGGGGGATGGAGATTAATCCCCTAAAGACGCACTCCATCTTAGCTGCCGTCGTGCAGGGTAAGAGCGTCCCCAGGTCCCGCCCGTGCTTCCAGCTTGCTGGGAGGAGCCTGCCCATAACCACGGACGAGAACGTCTTTCGTTATCTGGGCCATATGGTGGACCCTTCGGGGATCAGGAACCCAACCTTATACAATCTGTCTAGGTGGTTGCCTGCTCTCCGCAGGGCCCCCCTTAAACCCACGCAGAAGTTTTCCCTGCTAAACTACCACGTTGTCCCAAAGCTCCTACACTGCTTACAGGACCCTACTATTACTGCTGCCACGCTCAAAGAGGCAGACAAGCTCATCAAGAAGTTCGTTAAGGAGGTGTTGCACCTCAATTCGCACACCCCCGACCACCTATTATACTCTAGGCTGAGGGATGGGGGACTTGGGGTGCCACATCTCCGCAGTCTCGTGCCGGCGATTTACGCTGGAAGGCTAAATAAAATGGGACCAGTATTGGCACCATGGACGGATGACGTTGAGGTGTACCAACGTTTTCGGGCGACGCTGGACAGACTCCAGTCAACCTCCAACACCAACTCCTTTGCCGCTGCCCTCGCCGACAGCCCGTTTTCCAAGGGCTTGGTCAACGTGCGGGATGACATCTCAAGTCGTAGCTGGATACGACGTCCCCCTTCTTTCTGGTCCGGTAAAGACTTCCTAAGGGCAGTGCAGCTCAGGACCAGTAATTTGCCTACGGTGGGCATCATGTCCAACCCAGTCGAGGCTCGGCAGTGTAGGGCAGGTTGCCCTCGCGTAGAGTCTATCAGCCACGTTCTCCAGGGTTGCGAGCTCACCCATCGCCTCCGGATCGCACGCCACAATAATCTATGCTCTAAACTTGCCAGGCATTGTCGAGGTCGAGGGTGGGCTGTCGAGGAGGAGCCCCATGTGTGCCACCCCGACGGCCGACTCTACAAGCCCTACCTAGTAATTCACCATAACGACAAGGTAGCGACGGTGTGCGATGTGCAGGTCGCTTGGGAGGGCTCGCGATCTTTGGATGCTATCTGGAATGCCAAGCGGGAGGTCTACGACAATTTTCACTTCATCCAAGCCGCCGCCAATAAATGGCCAGGCGTGTTTTTGAACTTTACACCGCCTATCCTGGGGGCCAGGGGTATTTCGTTGGCCGCTAATCTTGTTACTTCCGAGAGGCTCTCTCTTGGAAGAGGTTTTAGGGACGCCTGTACAACCACGACTCTCCGATAAGGCTCATCCAATCACACCGGCTTCATGAGGGCCAACCACACACACACCCGGCCCGTGAAGATCTCAATAGAGGTCCTTCGCGATTCCGGACCGTATGACAGCGGTCCAACTTCTGTCAAAATGTGTTTCTTGTCACTGTAACAATTGCCGAATTCATCTGTTACAATATACAACTATCAAAATAGCCAAATGCCTCGTCATCTAATTAGTGACGCGCATGGATGGATTAACGAGATTCCCACTGTCCCTACCCACTATCTAGCAAAACCACTGCCAAGGGAACGGGCTTGGAAAAATTAGCGGGGAAAGAAGACCCTGTTGAGTTAGACTCTAGTCTGGCCCTGTAAGGAGACATGAGAGGTGTAGCATAAGTGGGAGGCGGCTCTGCCGTCGAATCTGAAATACCACTACATTCATAGTTTCTTTACTTACTCGGTTAGGCGGAACGCGTGCGCCGCGAGTTTCGTGAAGCGTCGGTCGACCTCTCGGGGGAGGCCTTCGTCCGATCGCCGTCATATGCTCCCGCGTGATCCGATTCGAGGACACTGCCTGGCGGGGAGTTTGACTGGGGCGGTATATCTGTCAAATAATAACGGAGGTGTCCTAAGGCCAGCTCAGCGAGGACAGAAACCTCGCGTAGAGCAAAAGGGCAAAAGCTGGCTTGATCCCGATGTTCAGTATGCATAGGGACTGCGAAAGCACGGCCTATCGATCCTTTTGGCTTGAAGAGTTTTCAACAAGAGGTGTCAGAAAAATTACCTCAGGGATAACTGGCTTGTGGTGGCTAAGCGATCATAGCGACGTCGCTTTTTGATCCTTCGATGTCGGCTCTTCCTATCATTTCGAAGCAGAATTCGCCAAGCGTCGGATTGTTCACCCGCCTATAGGGAACTTGAGCTGGGTTTAGACCGTCGTGAGACAGGTTAGTTTTACCCTCCTGATGACTCGTCGTTGCGATAGTAATCCTGCTCAGTACGAGAGGAACCGCAGGTTCGGACATTTGGTTCACGCACTCGCTCGATCGGGCGGTGGTGCGAAGCTACCATCCGTGGGATTATGCCTGAAGGCCTCTAAGGCCGTATCCTGTCTAGTCCAAGTAGGCAACGATACCTTTAGGAGTTCCGGGAGTCGAAAGGCTCTAAACCATATGACTTTACTAGGCGTGCGGTGTTCGCACCGCGCGTCGCACTGGCCCTTAAATTGCCTGGCTGTGATGACTGGCGGACGACCGGATATTTCGGCTCGTCTTTGCCTCATCTCGAAAGGTCGACTATCGGTCCATATTTCGATGTCGGAACTCGGAATTGTTTGTAGACGACTTATGTACCTAGCAGGGTGTTGTTCCCGGTAGAGCAGTTACCACGCTGCGATCTGTTGAGACTCTGCCCTTTGCTTGGGGATTCGTCACGATGTACACACACGATGATGTACTTCTTGGTCGCGCACGACGATGATACATATCGTTTTATTCGTTCGAGCTGTCGTCGTTTTCTCATCACACACACATCGTGTGTTGTTGTTGTCGTTGTTGATCTTGTTTGCACGTATGTCTGCATGTGACACGAGCATAGGCTTGCTTCGTGTCCAGTTATCAGACTTATTTGGGCACGCACGCACACACACGCCGCGCAGCAGCACACAACCGTGTGTGATAAACGAGCGCCCGAACATATACGGATAAATACATGTTGTACATCAATGTGCCCACTAACGTACGTGTACTTACGTATGTCGTGATCGTTCACCTCGAAAATATGCATTCATTTATTTTTTGAAGAAATTAAAATTGATAATTTTTTTGATGATGATGTGTGTGTGTATAGAGCACAGACGCCGAAAATCGTCGGGTCGGTCTCTGTTCGCGCACATCAGTTCACATAATATATTTTTATGATCGAGAGAGGAGACACACACAGACTATCTCGTTCGATCTTTTCTCGCATGTTGTTGTGAAAGAAGAACGAATGTGTGTGTGTGTTGTGTGTGGAGAAAAAGAGGCGACTAACCATTACTACTTCTTACATTAGTTTAGTTGTAGTTAATGGGCGACGGCAGGTACACCTATTTTTATTAACAACAAAAAAATTTATTTTAACAACGAACGAGCGAAGTATATGTACACATTTTTTTTAACAAATAATGTGAGTGTTCTTAAAATTATTACGAACGAAAAATGTTAATAAATTAATAAAATATTTCATCCATCGTATACCCAGTTTTATATTCAGCCAGCAGTTAAACATAAAATAACAATAATATTAAAATAAATAAAAATATTAATTGATGATATGATGATATAATAATGCTGGTAAAAATTACTATGGATATCGGTAATTTTTAAAAATGGTCGATGGGCGTTATTCGGTACACGAATAGCGATCACATCTGCGGCCGTTATTCGGTACGTAAAGTGAATTAATTAATGACCGTTTTTCTGTACCCATATCCGTAACGAATGTATGTTAAATAAGGCGTGAGTGATGGTGAAATTTCGCAATTTTCACACTTACCACCGATGTTTCCTTTCGTTTCGAATGAGCGAATGGACGAATTTTATATTATTATATAGTAAAAGAACTTTCGACGGACATTCGGTACCGGTCTGCGATAGACCTATATGTGGTGGCCGGTTTGTCGATGTGCACGATGCTAAAAGCGAAACTTCGATCGTCACGAATTAATTTAGAAATTTTTACCACGGTTCGCATTTATTTCCGCTCGTCGATGTGTCGTCCTTTCGTATCGAGTAAGCGAATTAACGAATATTATATTTTAATATAATAAAAAAAAAATCTGCCGTTATTCGGTACCTATGTACGAAAAATATATATATATGAGGCGGTCGGTCGGTGTGCACGATGCTAAAAGCGTTATTCGGTACGGGCGGGCAAAAAACTTATATGCGGCGGTCGGTCGGCGTGCACGATGCCGAAAGCGTTATTCGGTACCTGTGTGCGAGAGACATATATATGGTGGTACCTGTGTGCGAAAAACCTAAAATCGAACGTTTTGACTTCGGTCCGTTTTATTTCCACTCGTCGACGTGTCCTTTCGTATCGTGTAAGCGAATTAACGAAAATTTTATTTTAATAAAATAAAAATAATTTCTGCCGTTATTCAGTACCTATGTACGAAAAATATATATGTGAGGCGGTCGGTCGGTGCGAATAAGCGAATTACCCAAAATTATATTTTAATATAATAAAAATAATTTCTGCCGTTATTTGGTACCTATGTACGAAAAACATATATATGAGGCGGTCGGTCGGTGCGAATAAGCGAATTAACGAAAATTATATTTTAATATAATAAAAATAATTTCTGCCGTTATTCGGTACCTATGTACGAAAAACATATATATGAGGCGGTCGGTCGGTGTGCACGATGCTAAAAGCGTTATTCGGTACGGGCGGGCGAAAAACTTATATGCGGCGGTCGGTCGGTGTGCACGATGCCGAAAGCGTTATTCGGTTCCTGTGTGCGAGAGACATATATATGGTGGTGCACGGTGCGATGAGCGAATTTTCATTTTACGCAAATAAAGTCGAGTATTACGCTTCGTTTCGTCTTGTTTCACACACAAATGATATTTTCGGGCAGTGCTAAGTGGAAAAATAAAAATATAATTTCTCGCCGTTATTCTGTACAAATATGCATCAAACAGCTATATGGGCGGTGCAGGTCGAAAGCGTTATTCGGTACCGGTGTGCGAAAAACCTAATGTCGAACGTTTTAACTTCGGTCCGCTTTATTTCCAGTCGCCGATGTGTCCTTTCGTATCGAGTAAGCGAATTGACGAAAATTATATTTTAATAAAATAAAAATAATTTCTGCCGTTATTCGATACCTATGTACGAGAAACATATATATGAGGCGGTCGGTCGGCGCGCACGATGCTAAAAGCGTTATTCGGTACCGGCGTGCGAAAAACTTATATGCGGCGGTCGGTCGGTGCGCACGATGCCGAAAGCGTTATTCGGTACCTGTGTGCGAGAGACATATATATATGGTGGTGCACGGTGCGATGAGCGAATTTTCGATTTACGCAAATAAAGTCGAGTATTACGAAAAACACTTAACTAACGCACTTACTATGTTTTAACCACTAAAAATTATGTAATATATATACATATATTACAAAAACGCACGACTTAAGTTTCGACGGTTTAATGTCATTATTAAGTGAAGCAAATTAATGAAGGAGTTCTATTTATACTAATGTGTGGTGGTTTGGGGGTAATTATTGTCGGGTAGGCAAAAGAAGGGGATTACGCATCGTTAACGGATTATAGGTTTTTGAAAAGTGGCGTGTACATTAAATCTGTTTGCTCGTTAGCAGATTAACGTGAGGATTATTACTTTCTTTGAAAATTTCGGCAGATTCGAGGAGATTAAGCTTTGTACCTTTGGTACAGTGATGTAAAATTTTTAGATTTTGGATTTTGGGGAATTCATGTTTACATTCTAAAGAATGGTTTGAAAAAGTGCTACTGTTTTGATTTAACCTATACGCTCTGAAATGTTCGGAAAATCTAGTTTCGAAGCTGCGACCTGTTTGACCTATATAAGTAGAGTTGCATTCGGGACACGAAATTTTATAAACACCTGATTTTTTTAGGGAATTGATTTTATCTTTTGCGATAAATAATATATTGGACAATTTACCGCTGGCTCTAAATGCAATTCGATGATTATGTTTTTGAAAGATATGAGCAATTTTCTCGGTAGTTTTGCCGTGATAGGTGAGTGTAATGAATGATTGTGTATTGGAGTCTGGGATTTTTGGATAGATATGGGTTCTTATGTTTTGGTATCGCTTTTTATTGATTAGATTTTGAATTAGGCTAATCGGGTATCCATTGTTTTGTGCAATCTTTAAAATTTTCTTCAGTTCTAGGTCTTGATTTTTTAAGGATAGCGGAATCGAAAATGCTCGATGAATCATTGAGTGGTATGCGGCTAGTTTATGTGACAGAGGGTGGTTAGAATTATACGGGATAGTTGAATTTATATTGGTAGGTTTTCGGTAAATGTTAAATTCAATTTTGTTATCACTGTGGATCAATGTAAGGTCTAAAAAGTTAATCTGGTTGTTCTGTTCGCTTTCAAGTGTGAATTTAATTTCTGGATGTATACTGTTAATTGAGTATTACGCTTCGTTTCGTCTTGTTTCACACACAAATGATATTTTCGGGCAGCGCTAGGTGGAAAAATAAAAATATAATTTCTCGCCGTTATTCTGTACAAATATGCATCAAACAGCTATATGGGTGGTGCAGGTCGTTCGGGTGAAAAGTGGAAGATTAAAAAAGAACGACCCGGCGAGCAGTATATGTATATATATCGCAAAGAAACGCCGAAATAGATATCCTTTTGGCTTTAATAAACCGTCGCATGGGTAAAATAAAATTAACTTGTTTAACAATTTTTTGCCCTATGCGAGGGACCGGAGAGACGAACGACGAACAACGGCGGGCGACGACACACGGCAACGGGTGACGACACAACACCTGTGTAGTGTAATGCCATTATATACGTTACGTGTAATAAGTCGGCCGGCGTGTTTTTAGATTTTATCTCTTGTGGGGGAACGCGAGGTCTGTCGGTTCTCTATCGCACTGTCCGTGGCACTTTCGAGCTGAAAAACGCTCGGGTGTGTGTGATGTGCGTTTGTGGGGAACGTCGGGACCAAATTATAGGTTCGCTGTTTTTCGTCTTGGTTTTTACGAACGACGAAAGATCCGTCCTCTTAAATCAAAAACTGTCGTTTGACTAAACGAACGAACGAACCGTGTTTTCGCTTGCGTTAACACACGCTAGAGAGAGGTGAGGTCGTCCTTACCGGCGTACAGACGAGATGATCGTCGTCGTCGTCGACGTCTCGAGAAACACACACAGACACTCGAGATGAGGCGATGTGACGGTCGTCAAGTTCGTCCGCGGAGAACACCGGTCGTCGTTTCCTAGAAAAAATATATATATTATATATGTATATAATTCTGAGGACGTCTGGCCGTGCGTGTACACCGTGTGTTTACGCGTTTGAGCGTTCCGCACCGCACTCTCTTAACCATATTTTTGATTCAGACCTCAGAGCAGGTGGGAGTACCTGCTGAATTTAAGCATATTACTAAGCGGTGGAAAAGAAACTAACCAGGATTCCCTTAGTAGCGGCGAATCCCGCGGCCGTCTTACGCGTTGTCGCCGGGAAATGTGGTGTTAGGGAGGATCCGTCATCCCGAGGTCGTACGGTGCGTCCAAGTCCTTCTTGAACGGGGCCACTACCCATAGAGGGTGCCAGGCCCGTAGCGATCGCCGTCGACAGCGGGAGAATCTCTCCTCAGAGTCGGGTTGCTTGAGAGTGCAGCCCTAAGTGGGTGGTGAACTCCATCTAAGGCTAAATATAACCACGAGACCGATAGCAAACAAGTACCGTGAGGGAAAGTTGAAAAGAACTTTGAAGAGAGAGTTCAATAGTACGTGAAACCGTTCAGGGGTAAACCTGAGAAACCCGAAAGGTCGAATGGGGAGATTCAGCGTGTCTCGTCTGCTCTGGAGTGTTTGGCGCTTGTGGGACGGTCACGGACCTCGGTCCGACGATCGCTCCGTCCTCGCTCTGTTTTCGGGGTGACGAACTCGTGCACTTCTCCCCTAGTAGGACGTCGCGACCCGTTGGGTGCAGGCCTAAGGATCGGGGTGGAGACCGAGTGGCGCCTTCGGGCCGTTTCCTTATTTCCGGTATTGAACTGATTCTGCTTCGTATGAGCACGCACAGATAATTCTTACAAAAGCATGTATAAAATTTAGCCCGTTTTCAATGACTCTATTGAACCCGCAAATAATTTAAACACGTCCCAGAATTTATTTTCGCGCCTAATATTGACCAGCTCTCCGTAGTTAGCTGGCCATCCTAGTCCAGCCGAGACGAGCTCAACGTGTGCCCGATCTCGTTGCTCCTGCGTAAACAAGCAGGAGAACATAACATGTTCCGCGCTATCAACACCGTTACCGCATTCACAGTCTTCTAATTCTACTTTACCTATCTGTTTAAGAAATTTCCCAAAGTTTCCATGCCCTGTCATTAATTGAGTCATTTCTGGTGTTATTTTCACTAAGATTTCCCGCCTTTCGTTTACCGATTTAATAAAATTAAATGTAACCCGCCCGTTAACCGAATTTGCCCATCCGTTATTCCACCTGACTCTCGCGTCGCATCTAATTAATCGTTTCGCGTATGAGAACGGTGCTCTATCGTAGACGTTAAAAACTGTTTCCCTCGTGGCTTCTTTCGCAAGTTTATCTGCCCTCTCGTTTCCCTCGTTTCCTACGTGCGCTCGCGTCCAGTAAAACCTAATTGTTTTTCCCCGCGCCTCCCTTATTAATCGGCCTATTTCTAACATTAATTCCGTTGGTTTCCGCATTGATCTAAGTGCATGAAGTGCAGCCTTGTTTTATATATTCGACCGCGGCCCAAATTGCAACTAATTCACTCTGGAAGACTGTCCATTTATTAACCAATTTAAATTTTAAAAAGTCCCTTTCCGCGCCCAGTTTATATACCGCACTGGCCGCGCCGATGCCATGTTCCATTTTTGACCCGTCGAATTCCGCGTCTACTACGTTGAAATCTATTCCGCGATTCTCAGCTGGATGCCTACTTGAATGCCCTCTCTGTTCCATTAATACTATTTCGTCGCCGCGATCTAATTGTCCTGAGTTTCGCGTCCGCCATCGTAAGCTTGTTTCCCTAATTTTTTCCTCTATTGGAATTAAGTCCGCAATAATTAGTGCCGCATCCGCTGAAACCGTTTTATACGCTGCCGCCGCGCCTATCGCCATTATACGTTGCACCGATCGCAAATTCCTAATTTCTCGTGATTTTAACTTATTTCCCCATATCGCAGAACCATACGTGATAGCCGGTTCTATCGCGCCCAAGTATATTGTCCGCATCGCGTCCCTCGTCAAGCCCCACGTGGGTTTACAAACCACCCATAGCTGCTGTGAAATTTTTCGCGCCTTTTGCAAATATAATCTATGTGCTGCCGCCAGCTTAATTTTTCATCGATAACAATCATAAGATATTTAATACTCTCCGCGCAGTGAACAAATGTATCGCCCATTTTAAAATTTGGTCTCGCCTGTTTTAATTTTCCGAAAAAAAGTCCCGCCGTTTTATCCGCGTTGAATTTTAATTTAACTTCCTCGCCCCAACTATTAATAATTTCTAATGCTGAATTTACCGTATTCTTAAGCCCCTTATATTGACCTGACCGTGCAAGTAAAACCGTGTCATCTGCAAACGCAATTATTTCACAATTATCTGGAATGGTTTTCCTCAAAAGTGTCGCGTGAATTATTTTCCAAAAGCCCGGCCCTGATTTTGACCCCTGCGGACAACCTCGTTCGATTTCCCTAATAACCGATTACCCCGCGTAATCTATTCGCGCCGTACGTTTTTCTAAGAAATCCAATTCATTAATTATAATCGGCCCCCGCAATATCTAACGAAACTACCGCGCTGTAGTCACCCGTCCGTTTCGCGTTTTCTACAAAATCTATCACCCTCTTTACCGCATGCACCGTTGTTTTCCCCTTCGTAAAACCGTATTGATTAGCGGACGTCGCGCCGGTAGTCTCTAGATGATATTCAATCCGTTTGATTAAAATATCATCCAGGATCTTCCCGAGACAGGGAAGCAAACAGATATGTCTGTAACTTCCCATATCCGCGACGTCCTCTTTCCCTGCTTTTGGAATTAACCTAACGTCTGTGTCTTTCCAACAAGTCGGGAAGACTCCCTCTCCTACGCACATACGTATGCATGCAAAATATTCCTCGCCTATTATACTCATTGCCCGTTTAACTATTTCGATAGTGATTTTATCGCACCCTGGTGCTTTTTTTGCACCTATTCCTCTAATCGCGTTATCTAATTCGACACGTGTGAGGTCACAATCGTTTGCGCCCCCCGTGACACACGCCGCCTGTTCACGAATTTCTGTGTGTACCTCACTATCATTAACCGCGTTATCTTCCGGAAAGAATTTATTTAATAAAGCCGCCGCCGTTTCTTGCAACGTTTTTGTATATGTTCCGTCCGCCAATCTAACATTCGAAATTACATTACGCCGTTTACTGCCCCTAATTACTTTATACGCGCACCCCCACGGCTCTTCACTAGAAGATTCCGTGCAAAATCGTTTCCATTCATTTAACCGCGTGTCTTTAATTAATTTTTTATACTCGTTGAATTTAGCATAATATTCGCGCTTTTTGTCGTCCCTTTCTACGTCCCCTCGCGACCTATTCCACGCCTTTTTTAATCTACGTACTTCCGCTCTCGCGTTATCTATTTCCCCAGTCCACAACGGTACTGATTTCGCGAATTTTTTAATTCGCGGAATCCCTGCCTCGCATGCCCCGACAATTAATTTATTTATTATTTCCGCCGAATTATTAATACCCTCTCGCGATCGATCAGCTAATGCCCTTATAATCCGATGTCTATTCCTTTCTAAAATTGAATCAAATATTTCCCAGTTCGCCTGTTTGATGCAGAATCCGCGTTTTTCGTTTGAATTATCATTAATCGCGCCTCCAATTTCCCACCTAATTATCCTATGATCTCAGATTTCATTTTCCGTATCTACCGACCATCCATACACCGAGGCCGCGATGTCAACAGAACAAGCTGTCACGTCAATGAAGCTTGTTCGGTCCCCCGGGCCGGCATATGTTGGTATATTTCCCGTATTTAATATAATTAATTCGCGTTCGTCTAAAAGTTCCGAAAAAATTCTACCACGTTTGTCCTCCCTAGGGCTGCCCCATAATCCGCATTTCGCATTTGCGTCGATTCCTAGTATAATTTCCCCTTTGTTTGCTAATGACCCTAGCACGTGTCTAAGCTCACTAATGGCTTCATCGTAATTCTCATCCCTCTTGTTACCTACGCACGGTAGGTAAGCCGAAATTCCGAAAAATCTTAATGACCCCTTTTGAAATTCTATATCCGTAATTTTCTCCGAACACAAATCTGTTAAAATTAACCCATTAGCCGTACCTGAATTAACTCAAATTACCGTCCGTGGGCAATTACCTACTTTATAAAAAATATCCATATGTGAGGTGAAGCCTCTTACTCTGCCTCCGCGTATGTTCGGTTCCTGGATAAAACAAATATCTATTTCCTCGTCCGCGATAATTTTCGTTAATAAATTTACCCCTGACATGCTTTTGTTTAAATTAATCTGCGCACACTTCACCAATGAAAGAGAATCACTTACCCCGTTAGAATTCGGTGTTCGATTAAACATCGTAATCGATGCTGTCGATGTACCGCTCCTCGAATCGCTTCATCGACGGGCAGCGTCGCGATTTGGCATCGTGGTCAGTCTCGAACTTACGTCCATCCTTAACCGTTTCATTATGTCGCCTGCACACAACACAACCCGTTTTGCGGCTCTTGCATTCCTTGAATGCATGGTTGCTTTCACCGCACTTTCCACACACTTGTTCTCTTATTTTACAGTCCGCAGATTTGTGACCGAACCCGTGGCACTGAAAACACTTTAGAATTTCTCTATAGTCTTCCGCGAATACACATTCATAACCAATTTTCAGCGGTCGATCTTGTAGGAGTTTCCTTAGCAAAGCAGGCACTTCCACAACGACAGATTTTGTGTACCTGTTCCTAAAGTTCTTGATATGCCGCCGTACACTAACGTTATCCTTAAATTCCTCCATAGATTTATAAATGCCACGTACAAATTCGTTTTGTCTGTAAATGGTATTTATTACAGTTTCGGCCGTGGCGTTGACGTCGATTCGGAATAAACGCATCCACGGCTTGCGTTTCTCCACGTTGTTCATTTCTAATTCGGTCTTATTAACAGCCTTTTTAAATTGCTCTAGATCGTTGGCATCCGGACAGTTAATTTTCACGCCTCCATTTTTTAGCATAGTCATTTTGGCAATGCCGATTTCATTCTCCACGGGATCAACACACGTCATGATGCGACATTTAACTTGTGCACTTGTTAATTTATCTTCCCCGCATATAACAATCACCTCGTTTTTCTTTAAAGCACTCACATAGGAGCTCTTAACCTCCTTTCTGGAAACCGGCTTCGCTGTTGCTTTTTCCGCCGGAACTTGCTCCGCCAATTTCTTTTTCATTTTTTCCATATTGTCGTCCGCAGCGTCCTACAACTCGCGCATATTTACCAGCATGCCGCACATTATTAGCATGGTATTTGCCATGCTGTTTACAGTTGCACGTAGTTCTTTCCGGTCCGAAACACTAATTGTCGATGACACATCCGGTACAAGTTTCAGGATTTTCTCCTTCATCTCGTTCACATTAGTTCTCCTTTCGTTGCCATTATAGTAACGAAAATTGAACTTATTCACCGCACTCACCGCACTCAGGTAAAAAAAGGTAAAATCGCAAAGGTCGCTCGAAGTTAATCCGCTTATAAAAGTGCTCGCCAGGTAGGTGCTTAAGGGAGAGAACACGTCTGCTCCGCTCAAGCTCTGGATCGCAACTTGGTAACTTAAGACATCAGGACGGTGGCAATGGAACTCGGAATCCGCCAAGGAGTGTGTAACAACTCACCTGACGAAGTTACTAGCCCTGAAAATGGATGGCGCTAAAGCGTTATGCTTATACTCGACCGTCAGCGGCATGTGCGGTGTACATAAAGCCCTGACGAGTAGGTGGGTCGCGGTGGTTTGCGCAGAAGGATTAAGCGTGGGCCCGTCTGGAGCCGCCGTCGGTGCAGATCTTGGTGGTAGTAGCAAATACTTTACCGAGGCCCTGGAGGACTGACGTGGAGAAGGGTTTCGTGTGAACAGCCGTTGCACGCGAGTCAGTCGATCCTAAGCCCTAGGCGAAAGCCGATGTTGATGTTGGTGTATCTCAATGGCGATGACATTTTAATAATATAACATGTTACATTGTTAATAAAAATCACACCCAACGGGCGAAAGGGAATCCGGTTCCTATTCCGGAACCCGGCAGCGGAACCGTTAATAAGTCGTGCCCTCGCAAGCGAGTTCGTCGGGGCAACCCAAAAAGACCTGGAGACGCCGTCGGGAGATCCGGAAAGAGTTTTCTTTTCTGTATGAGCGTTCGAGTTCCATGGAATCCTCTAGCAGGGAGATATTGTTTGGAACGCGAAGAGCACCGCAGTTGCGGCGGTGTCCGGATCTTCCCCTCGGACCTTGAAAATCCAGGAGAGGGCCACGTCGAGTATCCTGCTGGGTCGTACCCATATCCGCAGCAGGTCTCCAAGGTGAACAGCCTCTAGTCTTTAACAAGAATGTTAAAACCATCATCACTGATGTGGGCATACACTGGGAAGGCCCCCGAAACCTAGAAACAGGCTTCCGCAACAAGGAAGCAAAATACAACTCTCAACCGATGATCGAAGCGGTTCGCTCAATTCACCCGAGCTCTCAAATTTCAGTAATGCCCATGATCCTAGGAGCTAGGGGCACTTGGTGCCACTTTAACAATACCTTATGGTCCGAACTTGAGTTGACTCCCGGGGACAGTAAGAAAATCCTGCAGGACTGGATCATCGGCAGCCTTTCAATCCACACTTATTTTAACAGAGTAATCTTCCATTAACTGAGGAGGACATCTCCAATTTTATTAATAATTTTGTGGTCAAGGGACAGAAGCATAACACGAGCGGAGTGCCTTCGGTTACGCTCTTTCAGCTATGGGTGCCCATAATATCCAGGGTACAATGCCCTTCCCCGCAAAGACCTAGATGAAACGAACAGCTTACACCTAAGTTCGAAAATCGTCTGATACACGCAAAGACATAGCTATTAGCCAAATGCCTCGTCATCTAATTAGTGACGCGCATGAATGGATTAACGAGATTCCCACTGTCCCTACCCACTATATAGCGAAACCACTGCCAAGGGAACGGGCTTGGAAAAATTAGCGGGGAAAGAAGACCCTGTTGAGTTTGACTCTAGTCTGGCACTGTAAGGAGACATGAGAGGTGTAGCATATGTGGGAGGCGGCTCTGCCGTCGAATCTGAAATACCACTACTTTCATCGTTTCTTTACTTACTCGGTTAGGCGGAACGCGTGCGCCATCCGCTAACCGCGGCGGTCTGCACGGTGTTCTCGAGCCAAGCGTGCCGAGTGGCGTGAAGCGTCGGTCGACCTCTCGGGGGAGGCCTTCGTCCGATCGCCGTCATATGCTCCCGCGTGATCCGATTCGAGGACACTGCCAGGCGGGGAGTTTGACTGGGGCGGTACATCTGTCAAATAATAACGCAGGTGTCCTAAGGCCAGCTCAGCGAGGACAGAAACCTCGCGTAGAGCAAAAGGGGAAAAGCTGGCTTGATCCCGATGTTCAGTATGCATAGGGACTGCGAAAGCACGGCCTATCGATCCTTTTGGTTTGAAGAGTTTTCAACAAGAGGTGTCAGAAAAATTACTACAGGGATAACTGGCTTGCGACGTCGCTTTTTGATCCTTCGATGTCGGCTCTTCCTATCATTGCGAAGCAGAATTCGCCAAGAGTCGGATTGTTCACGCGCCTATAGGGAACGTCAGCTGGGTTTAGACCGTTGTGAGACAGGTTTTTTACCCTCCTGATGACTCGTCGTTGCGATAGTAATCCTGCTCAGTACGAGAGGAACCGCAGGTTCGGACAATTGGTTCACGCACTCGCTCGATCGGGCGGTGGTGCGAAGCTACCATCCGTGGAATTATGCCTGAACGCCTCTAAGGCCGTATCCTGTCTAGTCAAAGTAGGCAACGATACCTTTAGGAGTTCCGGGAGTTGAAAGGCTCTAAACCATATGACTTTACTAGGCGTGCGGTGTTCGGACCGCGCGTCGCACTGGCCCTTAAATTGCCTGGCTGGGATGACTGGCGGACGACCGGATATTTCGGCTCGTCTTTGCCTCATCTCGAAAGGTCGACTATCGGTCCATATTTCGATGTCGGAACTCGGAATTGTTTGTAGACGACTTATGTACCTAGCAGGGTGTTGTTCCCGGTAGAGCAGTTACCACGCTATGATCTGTTGAGACTCTGCCCTTTGCTTGGGGATTCGTCACGATGTACACACGATGTAGTAGTACTTCTTGGTCGCGCACGACGATGATACATATCGTTTTATTCGTTCGAGCCGCCGTCGTTTTCTCATCACACGCATCGTGTGTTGTTGTCGTTGTTGTTTTTGTTGTTTACACGTATGTCTGCATGTGACACGAGCATAGGCTTGCTTCGTGTCCAGTTATCAGACTTATTTGGGCACGCACACACACATACGCCGCAGCAAACAACCGTGTGATAAACGAGCGCCCGAACATATACGGATAAATACATGTTGTACATTAATGTGCGCACTAACGTGCTCGTACGTACGTAGGTCGTGATCGTTCACCTCGAAAATATGCATTCATTTATTTTTTAAATTAAAATTGATAATTTTTTTGATGATGATGATGATGATGTTTGTGTATAGAGCACCACAGACGCCGAAAATCGTCGGGTCGGTCTCTGTTCGCACATCAGTTCACATAATATATTTTGTTGTTGTGAAAGAAGAACGTGTTGTGTATTGTGTGTGGAGAAAAAGAGGCGACTAACCATTACTACTTCTTCGGTACACGAATAGGGATCACATTTGCGGCCGCTATTCGGTACGTAAAGTAAATTAATTAATGACCGTTTTTCTGTACCCATATCCGTAACGAATGTATGTTAAATAAGGCGTGAGTGGTGGTGAAATTTCGCAATTTTCACACTTACCACCAATGTGTTTCCTTTCGTTTCGAATGAGCGAATGGATTTATATTATTATATAGTAAAAGAACTTTCGACAGTCATTCGGTACCGGTGTGCGATAGACCTATATGTGGCGGCCGGTGGGTCGATGTGCACGATGCTAAAAGCGAAATTTCGATCGACACAAAATAATTACGAAATTTTTACCACGGTTCGCATTTATTTCCGCTCGTCGGTGTGTCCTTTCGTATCGCGTAAGCGAATTAACGAATATTATATTTAAATATAATAAAAATAATTTCTGCCGTTATTCGGTACCTATGTACGAAAAACCTATATGTGACGGTCGGTCGGTCGGTGTGCACGAAGCTAAAACCGAAATTTCGACAAGAAATAATTTCGAAATAATTTCGAAACTTTTACCACGGTTCGCAATTTATTTCCGCTCGTCGATCTTTTTCTTTAGGTTTCGTGCGAGCGAACGAACGAATATTATATTATCGAATGATAAAAGAAATTTCAAAAGTCATTCTGTACCGGTGTGGCGGTCGGTCGGTGTGCACGGTGCGAAAAGCGAAATTTCGATCGACACGAAATAATTACGAAATTTTTACCACGGTTCGCATTTATTTCCGCTCGTCGGTGTGTCCTTTCGTATCGCGTAAGCGAATTAACGAATATTATATTTTAATATTATAAAAATAATTTCGACAAGAAATAATTTCAAAACTTTTACCACGGTTCGCATTCGTTTCCACTCGCCGATGTGTCCTTTCGTATCGTGTAAGCGAATTAACGAAAATTTTATTTTAATAAAATAAAAATAATTTCTGCCGTTATTCGGTACCTATGTACGAAAAATATATATGTGAGGCGGTCGGATCGGTGTGCACGATGCCAAAAGCCTTATTCGGTACGGGCGTGCAAAATAATTGTACGCGGCGGTCGGTCGGTGTGGACGATGCTAAAAGCGTTATTCGGTACCTGTGTGCGAAAAACCTAAAGTCGAACGTTTTGACTTCGGTCCGATTTATTTCCACTCGCCGATGTGTCCTTTCGCATCGTGAAAGCGAATTAACGAAAGTAGATAAGAACAGCCGGTTCTGGGACAGGAAGCATTCTCATGCTATTCTTATGGGAAGCATTCCCAAGGTCACCGGAAGCATTCCCAAGGTCACCGGAAGCATTCCCAAGGTCACCGACTTCCGGTTTCCGACTTCCGGTTTCCGACTTCCGGTAATTTACATTTTCATCTCCTAAATTTTACATCCCCTAAAAATTCCTAGAGTTGTTTTCATCCCCTAAATTTTCCACCCCTAAGACACCCACGTGACCTCAGGACCTCTAGCCCCACTTCCTCACCCGTGCTAGCCCCCTGGAGCTCCGCGACACCTCTGGGTCCCCTTCCTCACCCCGTACCAGCATCCTGGAACTCCGCGACTTCAGGAGCCCCCTTCTGCGTGAAGCATTCCCAAGGTCACCGGAAGCATTCCCAAGGTCACCGGTGTCCGGTTTCCGACTTCGGGTAATTTACATTTTCATCTCCTAAATTTTACATCCCCTAAAAATTCCTAGAGTTGTTTTCATCCCCTAAATTTTCCACCCCTAAGACACCTACGTGACCTCAGGACCTCTAGCCCCACTTCCTCACCCGTGCTAGCCCCCTGGAGTTCCGCGACACCTCTGGGCCCCCTTCCTCACCCCGTACCAGCATCCTGGAGCTCCGCGACTTCAGGAGCCCCCTTCTGCGCGAAGCATTCCCAAGGTCACCGGAAGCATTCCCAAGGTCACCGGTATCCGGTTTCCGACTTCCGGTAATTTACATTTTCATCTCCTAAATTTTACATCCCCTAAAAATTCCTAGAGTTGTTTTCATCTCCTAAATTTTCCATTCCTAAGACACCCACGTGACAAATTTACATTTTCATCTCCTAAATTTTACATCCTTAGGAGCCCCCTATTGCTAACCGCGACCTTACGAGCGCCACCTAGCAGCAGGTTGTAGAGCTAGTACTGTAGAAATTAAACCTTATCCATTTATTTCCATAAGCCGCGATGACGTCATAGACGTATTCAATTAATTCATTTAATATTCTCACACCAGCAGAATTATAATTATTACTTTTCCTTGTTTTAATATAATTTATTTACCGGAACCGATTTAATAGTATATACCTTACTCTCTACACAAGAGATAATAGATCGGGTGTATGGACCTCCATCAACATCATCATCACCCCCGACTCCACCGTTACCCTCTACACAAGAGATAATAGATCGGGCGTATGGACCTCCAGCAACATCATCATCGCCACCATCACCACCAACGCCAGCATACTTTGTATGGAGAAGATATGCTGGGGGTTTCCGCGCGTATTTAGATCACACCATGTTTGATGTTGATGATGATAGCATTTTTGATGCTGACACGGTCGAAGTCGAAAATGTGAGTCATACAAATTTAAATTAGCGCAATTATTATGATGTGTTTTTATTTATTAGTCAGATGAGGAGACGGATGGATACCAGAACGATGCCGCCCCCCAATCTGCAGACGACGATGACTGGTGACTTATTAATGAATATTAATTTTATGTGTGTGTGTGTGTGTAATTTTTTAAATTAATAGTGATTAAGTTTAGGTTAGGTATTATTAGTGATTAATTTTTAATTAATAAATTAGTTTTAATCAATAAAAAATTTTTTTTTTAAAACCTTAAAGGGATGGGGATGTTAATAAGAAATAATAGATGGATACATTTTGAATTTTTTTTTATTATTAAGTAAGTTTTATCATTACCAAATCAGTATAAACTTTATTAAAATGCATATGCAAACATTCCATCATTAAATATGCATTTTGATTATAATGATAAATAGAATTCCACTTTAATACATTTTTAAATAAATCATCACAATTTGAATTATTTATACAAGCCAATAAAATTCTATTATAATATGAATAAAAATCTAAGACTTTTAAATCATTCAATTTGTAATTAATCATTTCTTTCAAACGCATTAAATTAAAAAATGTTTCTTCCGATATAACAACACTCAATTTCCTCTGCACAATAGATATCACCATAATATTTTTATATGCTTTCTTGCTAATCCTGTGATCCCCGATGGTGATGGGACTTTGTAAATTAGTCAAGTTGATATCCATAAATTGTAGCCATTCCTCCTCAGTAAAGAAGATACAAGAATGAGCACCCCATATTTTTACGACTGGAATAAATCCGACAGAGGGGCTTATTCCAATGCTTACGTTCTTTGTTGTGGAGTTGTTTAGCGGATATGTTGATTGCCCCAAAAGTGTTGATTCCTTCTTGAGCGCGACATCATAATTTGAAATTTGATTGTCAATGATATCGCTGAAAGTACTTTCTTGATTTGTGGCAGACATCTTTGAGTCAATTTGGGGGATTTGTGGTAGATACCGTTGAGTGAATCTGGACGATTATTTTTTTAATTTGTAGCAGCAGACACTGTTGAGTGATTCTGAACGACTAATATTTTATTGCAAAAATGTGTGCTTTATAGCAATGGTCTTATCAGATTAGACTCCTTATCTAACTGAAGGTTCAAACTTGTCCAAACTTGTTCAAACTTGTCTTTTAAAACAAATAGTTATTGAATAATGTTTTAATTTTATTCAAAATTTGTGAAGCCGTACACCGACACCGTTTTATTTCAAATGCGTTACTAGCTATTTCAATGTCATTGATTGAAGCTCTGGGGAAATTCCACGACAAATCTGTAAAATTCCACTTTTATTCTAACTGCCCCACTGTGAACTCTTCCACATCCCGTAATCCACATATCGCTCGATTCATTAAATTTATTGTTTCGTTATTTAATTCTCCGCTAATGGGTAAATTATAATATTCTTGAAACGTTTCGATGGCATTAATTAATGACTTATTATCTTCATTTTGTTTTAAAAATTTAGTTTCATCATCTAAATATCCAAACTGATGTAAATATTTAATTACATCAATTTCATAACTTACATTGATAATGATTAAAAGCGTGATTATTTTGATAAACATCTTGTCGAGTTGGGGGTTAATAAAAAACTGATAATAATTCTTACCATCACGTTTATTTATATATTTTTTTAATAATACATTCATGTAGTTATAATACATTCGACTTATCTATCCAACTATTTTGCGATTTGTCTAAACCTAACCACTTGACGTGCACTTTATTCCCCTTTTTCTTCAACACTTTTTCTACTAGGTAAACGTCTGGATGTTTAGCTTTCTGCAATTCTTCAGCATAAAATGCCCCTTGGATTGGATTCCCCGAACTATCTTCCAACAGGTAAACGGTAGGATTTGAAATTGTCACATGAGTGATTTTAAATAATTCAGTCGTCCAATTCGGTGTGTAGCCCTTATTAAATAATGCTTTTTGTTTACTAATACGCACGATGTCACCTGTGTTAAATTTCTTCTTTCCGGCGATTTTAATATGTGAGTAAACAGTTTTTAATAAGTGACGCTCCTTATCTTTAGTGACGTCATATGGTCGCATTCCTGTAGTACTATGCTTCCGTTTGTTGTAATCAGCTGTAATTTCATCCAAAATGTCTATCCAGCGATACGTCCCTCGCAAACTGAATGTGTGATAAAGTTATTCCTTTATTGTTCGAATTACACGCTCGGCCATCGCAGCTTTCATGATTGTATAAGTAGAATAATGATTAATCCCATATTTTTGCATAACTTTGCTAAAATGCGAGTTATAGAATTCCTTTCCTTGATCAGTTTGTAAATTTTTAGGCATTCGGTCATTTATCATAATTATACTTTTAAATGAATTAGCCACATTTATACCAGATTTGTATTTTAATGGTATAGTCCATAAATACTTTGAAAAACAATCAATCACCACCAGAATATATTTAAATCTTTTATTTTCTCTTGCATAAAGTCCAAATTCGGCTAAATCGGCTTGCCATAAATCATCCAGTCCTTTAATAATTGTGCGCCGCCGAGGAAATATTTTTCTTGCGGGCTTATGCAGCTCATTTACTACGTCACTTTTTACTTTGCTCATGGTATGTTAATAATTGTCTGAGACCCTTTCTGCACATCCAAGCTCTTTATTATTTTTTTTAATACCTCATGAGTTTCTCTGAATTCATTAATATTGTTTTCTAGTTTTCCTGACACATTCTTCGACAGGAAATTATACATTTTTTTTAAATCAATAGCAATACCGAGCATCAATGCATCCATATTTTTCGTTTTATTAATAAAGATTTGCTCTAAATCATCCCTTATACTCTTGGTTTTATTAGTAAAAATTGTATCTAAAACACCCTTTATAATCTTTGTATTATTAGTAATAATTGCGTCTAATTCATCCTTTATACTATTTGTTTTATTATTTATCGCATCATTAAATTCCATTCTTAGCCACAGACATTTACGTTGTAACTCAAGTCTATTTTCTTTATCTATAGAAACAATTTTATCCTCAATTAGAGTTAAGATTTTAGAAATTTTATCATAATTGTTATCAACATATAATTTAGTCGCAGCATCATTCAATTCATAAGGCTCCAATACATTTTTTAATTGTTTATTGTCAATGTTAAACTGTCCTTCCGGTGTTAGGCTGAAACCGATGCCAGGAGGACCCCGACCTGGAGTTATAGCCTTGCTGGAATAACGTCCAAACTTGTCGACGGACATTATGTAAATGATGTAAAATGATGAAATTAATAGATTATATTAGCCTCCCTGAGCTCTTCCTCGATCGATGCAATTTCATTGGCGTGTGAATTATTTCCAGCTCGTTGTGAAGCATGTAATAACCATAGTCTTTCAATCAATTCATTGGGATCATTCCAATAGGTATATCTATGCTTTTTATTTTCAACGATCAAAGTCTGAATCAAGTCAACAAAAGACTAAAGACATCTACTGCATTACAAGTCCAAACCTCGTCCGAGTCATACAACCAAGGAACATAATAAGGCCCATTGGGAAAAAGAGGAGAAAAGAGGCTCATTGGATAAAGAGGCTCATTAGAAAAAGAGACTCATTGGATAAAGAGGCTCATTAGAAAAAGAGGCTGATTAGAAAAAGAGGCTGATTAGAAAAAGAGGCTGATTAGAAAAAGAGGCTTATTAGAAAAAGAGGCTGATTAGAAAAAGAGATTAAGATGAGTGACATTCAAAAGAAATTAATACAAGTACAAACGGATATCAGAAGAAAAGTGTTGGCTCTTAAATTAAATCGTAATGAAGATGATGAGAGACTGAAAAAAATATATCAACCAATTACCCATCCTTTACAAAACTTAGTAAAATCCAACAGAAAAATAATTAAGACTAATGAAGAAATAATTAAGACTAATGAAGAAATTAAACAAGAAAATCGAGAAATTAAGCGAGAAAATAATCGAGAAAATAAGAGAATTGAAAAGGAGGACATTCAATTTGCTCATTCATCACCCTTTAAACCTAGGGGATTGAACTTTTTAGATGATGGCGATGTCTTTACACGCGAACCTTCCGAAAATCTATCTTTCTCCACCCGATCCAGCCATACTTAATGAATATTTAGAACAATTTGCACCACTACCGAGGCAATATATTGAAAAATTATTGGTTGAAGGTGGTGATGATTTTGATCCCATTCATGGCATTAAATTTAATAATGATGACGCTAAATTAAAAATTGGTAACACTGTAATTGATTTGAAAGAAAATGATTTAATAATTGATGGCCTTAAGTACAAAGGTACTTCAGGTCTGTATGAATTGTTGTTTGGAAAAGATCCTTATCCATTAATTTCTAATTGTTGACAGACATTGACATGCAGCATTTCATTCGTAAAGGCATTAAAGGGGGTATAAGTCAGTGTTCTTTACGCTACGCCCAAGCCAATAATAAATATATGACAGATTGTGACTCGACGAAACCATCAAAATTTTTAACAAATTGGGACGCCAATAATTTGTATGGTTGGGGTTTTATATGGTAAAGCGCGGAAGAAATTCCAATTTTTAATGTCTCGTCATCAACAAATATCCCCGACCTACACAATGTAAACGTGAACGAACTTATGAAATCAGATCCTCTTGAAGTAGATAAACCAGTGCATGTCACACACAACAATATTAATTTCATTTTCATTAAAACGCATAATTCACATGACTCAATAACTGAATCTAAATTATTCACTTCGATTTTAAAATTGAAGATTTTTTGCATAACCAAATTAAAGAAAATCTGTCAACATCAGAAATAAATATAATTCTTAATGAATATCATTCTACTCCTACCGGAGGGCACAAAGGAATTTATAAAACGTACAAGAAAATAAAAACCAAATATGAATGGAAAAATATATATAAGGACATCAAAGAAAAAAAAATACTTGCCTATGTCTTTAAGCCACCAACACCACTTCAAAATCTCAGTTCAGCTTTGCAAAAACAAATTCGGTTGTTGGAAAAAAAATTACCACGGAATCCTATACAACAGTGGTGAAAGTGATTTAAGTGAATTGCCGAAACTATTTAAGAAGTTATCTGCAGATATAGTTTATGTGAAAGGTGCTCAAAAGTGTGCTTATTTGAAACAGTTTTATGACCACGTTATTGATTTAGAATTTCATGAAGATTATCCTAATTTTAAAAAATCGTTATATTGTTGTCAATCACACAGAAATAGATTAAGTATGTGTAGCATTGTAAATGTAGAAAAAATATTTAAATATGTAAATGTAGAAAAAATATATTCAAATATGTAAAAGTATAAAAAACAGTTTTTATTTAAATTCCAATAAATCTTTACCTCGATAATTCTATGAATAGATAAAATCTATAATGTTTTCAATTGCATATTCGAATTCCTCATAAAATTATCTTTCCAATGATACCTCACACACCAATATTATACACATTTCAATTTATTACTAATTATGTCAACATTTACATGGCTTCTTGTCAGCTATAAGCTCAGTGGTTAAGGCTCTGACTAGTAAACTGAACAACGCTTGGGACCCGGGATCGAATCTCGGCCCGGAATGAAAATATATATTAATTGTGCGAATAAATAATTGCAATTAAATACTATTAAATCGGTTCCGGTAAATAAATTATATTAAAACAAGGAAAATTAATAATTATAATTCTGCTGGTGTGAGAATATTAAATAAATTAATTGAATACGTCTATGAGGTCATCGCGGCTTATGGAAATAAATGGATAAGGTTTAATTTCTACAGTACTAGCTCTACAACCTGCTGCTAGGTGGCGCTCGTGAGGTCGCGGTTAGCAATAGGGGGCTCCTAAGGATGTAAAATTTAGGAGATAAAAATGTAAATTTGTCACGTGGGGGTCTTAGGAATGGAAAATTTAGGAGATGAAAACAACTCTAGGAATTTTTAGGGGATGTAAAATTTAGAAGATGAAAATGTAAATTACCGGAAAGTCGGAAACCGGACACCGGTGACCTTGGGAATGCTTCCGGTGACCTTGGGAATGCTTCGCGCAGAAGGGGGCTCCTGAAGTCGCGGAGCTCCAGGATGCTGGTACGGGGTGAGGAAGGGGGCCCAGAGGTGTCGCGGAGCTCGAGGGGGCTAGCACGGGCGAGGAAGTGGGGCTAGAGGTCCTGAGGTCACGTGGATGTCTTAGGGGTGAAAAATTTAGGGGATGAAAACAACTCTAGGAATTTTTAGGGGATGTAAAATTTAGAAGATGAAAATGTAAATTACCGGAAAGTCGGAAACCGGACACCGGTGACCTTGGGAATGCTTCCGGTGACCTTGGGAATGCTTCGCGCAGAAGGGGGCTCCTGAAGTCGCGGAGCTCCAGGATGCTGGTACGGGGTGAGGAAGGGGACCCAGAGGTGTCGCGGAGCTCCAGGGGGCTAGCACGGGTGAGGAAGTGGGGCTAGAGGTCCTGAGGTCACGTGGGTGTCTTAGGGGTGGAAAATTTAGGGGATGGAAACAACTCTTGGAATTTTTAGGGGATGTAAAATTTAGGAGATGAAAATGTAAATTACCGGAAGTCGGTAACCGTAAACCGGAAGTCGGTGTCCTTGGGAATGCTTCCAATGACCTTGGGAATGCTTCCGGTGACCTTGGGAATGCTTCCCATAAGAATAGCATGAGAATGCTTCCTGTCCCAGAACCGGCTGTTCTTATCTACTTTCGTTAATTCGCTTTCACGATGCGAAAGGACACATCGGCGAGTGGAAATAAAGCGGACCGAAGTCAAAACGTTCGACTTTAGGTTTTTCGCACACAGGTACCGAATAACGCTTTTAGCATCGTGCAAACCGACCGACCGCCGCGTACAATTATTTCGCACGCCCGTACCAGTAGTAGAGGGAGATAGCCGATTCTAGAACCTCCTCTGACCTTGACCCCAACCTTGACCCCTGTCGAGGTCAAGGTCAGAGTGAAGGTCAGAGGAGGTCCCAGAATCGACTGGAGGTAAAGGTCGGAGTCAAGGTCAGAGGAGGTTCCAGAATTGAGTGTACCTCCCTTGACCTTGGCCCCAGTAAGGGGGCCCTTTATTGGTGTCGGAGGCCTGGAACTGCGACCTTGATCCCAATAAAGGGCTACCTTATTAGACATTCATAGTACGGTTCCATAATTTAAGGTTATGTTAGAAGATCAGCTAGGAGCGATGCGTGATGTTACCCCTACGACGGTCCAATGGTGAATGACCTTAAATGAGTAAATAGCTTCTAATATAGACAATAAACTTGATAGGGGAGCATACATATGGACGGCATAATCTTATTTGGGTAATTTATAAAATATAACTCATTTATATTAATATTAATTGTTAATAATTTTATATTAATAATTATTTATTAATAATAATTTATTATTAATAATAATTTATTAATAACAATTAATTATTAGTAATAATTTATTAATAACAATTTATTAATAACAATTAATTATTAATAATAATGTATAAATTACTAACAATTATTTATTAATAACAAATATTTTTTATAAACAAAATGTATTTCGCGAATGGGATAACATACGGTCACACAAAGTTTTAGAGACGGGCAAACTTGCCTCCGCATTATGTTTGCCGTGTTTTTTTTTCTGATGCGAGAAAACGAGTTGGGTCATTGAACACCGGTGCGGAGTGATATTTAAGACCGGTGAGGAGTGATTTGAATATGTATTAGATTATTTGTATCTTGACATTAACACGCGGTCGGTGAAGGTCATGGTGTATTATTGTTTTTTATTTTCCGAGTCGGATTTTAGGTATAAAAGTAAGGATATTTTGAAAATATTTCGCAGTGCATCATTTAAGTTTCCATCGTCAATATCAAAAAAGCAAGTAAGTAGTACATGACTTAATATTAAAAAGTAAATAGCACTAATATATAATTATGTAATTTACATCTAGTGCAACGCTACCAGCCGTATTCGATGAGAACTTGGACTAATAAAGATGCAAATCGTAATCGGAGTAATGAAAATAAATTGCCGAGTCAACAACCGTTGGGCAGTCTTCATGGACTAGAAGGTGGAGAAGAGGAAGGGTTTTTTGAACAATTTTTACAAGAACCAGAATTGGAGTTACCAAATTTGAATATCTGTTCGTTTCATGATTTTGGCGAAGAAGAACGCGAACCACTAATTGCAAGTAATAATCAAGAATGTGCAAATGGAGATCAGTGTACTAATAATACACCAGAAAGAAAAAAAGAAAATGTTTTGAAACCTCTCCTAGCTCCAGTAACATATTTTTTGAATAAAAGTAAAACAAAGTGGATATGTGTTGGTTTGGACAGTGATTTAAATTTTGAACCTGTTATCCGATTAATGGGAAATCGAGGTCAAGGCATAACACTAGATTCAGAAACATGGAGTGAATTTAATAAAGCTAAAGATGGTCTTAACAGAACAATTAACACAAAAAGCTAGATAATTATATAAATATAAACAAATTAAGTGTGTCTTTTATTTATGTTGATAATTATCGCAAAGTCTTGAAAGCAACAGTTGGAACTGACTCTGTGTATTTATCGTATGAAAGTCTTCGTGAAGTTTGGAAATTAAGTGATGTTGTAACATTCCGATTGGAGTTATTAAAAAATTTAGATTTCGGTGACTTTTATTACCGTTGCTTGGATTTATTACCAAATTTTGAAGGTGATTTGAGAAAACGCTTAGAAACTGTATTTAATGGGAGCTGTTCTGAGCAAGTGGCGATTTTTAAGGAAATGATGACTTCTGGAATTGATAAAATAATGTACGATTTAGATTTACATCAAGCCATAAATGCATCGTATAATGGAGAAAACAAAAACCGTAACATTTTGTGAAAGTAAGAACAAAACTCACGCCCTTTATGTCTGGTTGTACGCTTATAGAGAGGCAAGGAAAAGTGATTGGATAAATTGTGCATTGGATAGATGTAGATTTAATAGACGTATTAAAAGATTTGAAATTGAATCAAAAAATGTTTTGAGTGAAAACCATAGAAATAAAATATATTGTAATAGATTTATGAATAGTTAGTAGGTATATTAGGATAATGCGAGTTGTATTTTATTTAGTATAGAAAGGATTACGATGAAGTAGACATGTTTGTACTGCATTAATTAAGAAAATAAACTGTGTCAAATTTTAATTGCGTTTTGTTTATTGTGTGTTTGAACCCGTATAAAAAGTGATGCTTGGTCAAAACGTGGTTAGTTACAATCGTGAACCAAAGCGGAAAGGTAGTGGTTTGTTAAACAAATTAATAAATAAACTTCCCTTCGAAGTACATTTACCTGGATATAATTTTTGCGGTCCGGGAACTAAATTGCAAAAGAGGTTGGCAAAGGGCGACAGTGGTATAAACGTATTGGACGAAGCCTGTAAAGTGCACGATATTGCTTATAGTAAATCTGACAACTTAAAAGAACGACACGAGGCAGATAAAAAATTATACAAAGTTGCAAAGAGTAGAATAACAAGTAGTGGTGCAAGTTTAGGTGAGAAAGCAGCTTCACTAACAGTTGCTGGAGTAATGAAGGCAAAAACTGCTATGGGTATGGGACATGGACGGAGAAAACTGAAAACTAAAAAGATAAAAAGAAGTAGAAGAATCAGTAGAGGTGGTGCGTTATCATTTGCCAAAGCAATGAAGCTTGCAAAGAGAGCGATTAAACGTAGTCCCGACAAAAGTCTTCAGGGATCTGTAAAAATTGCGTATAATGTTTTAAAACGAAATAGAAGAGGTATTGGTAGACCTAGACGTAGGGTGATACCTATTCCTAAACAAGGAGGATTTCTACCGTTAATACCATTATTTGCGGCATTGGGCGCTTTGGGATCCTTGGGTGGCGGTGCTGCAGCTATTGCGAAGGCAGTAAATGATGCTAAGGCTGCTAATGAGCAACAAAAGGAAGAGGCAAGACATAACAGGGTAATGGAAGCTAAAGCAATTGGTTCAGGATTTTACATAAAACCGTATAAGAAGGGTTGTGGATTGTACTTGGGTTTGAATTCAAAAAACTAAGATCTGAGTTCCTTCGTAGACCATTAACTAATATTGATATTATTAAGTATGCAAAGAAACATCACATACCTTATTTCAGAGGTGTGTTTATGAGGAATGCATTACCGAAAAGAATTCGAAAGCTTGAAAGCGGCATCATCAATTTAGATAATGAGGAAGGTCAAGGAACTCATTGGGTAGCTTATAAAAAACGTGGAAAATCTGTCGAATATTTTGATAGTTATGGAGATCTTCGACCGCCTAAGGAGGTAGAAAAATATTTCTTATCAAATAATGGCAACAATGAAATATCTTACAATTACATAAAGTATCAGAAAAATACTGAAACAAATTGTGGACAGCTTAGTCTGAAATTCTTGTTGAACCATTAATAAGGAAGTGTAACAAGTTATTGTATTTACTTATAGAACGAAAGCCATGGAGAAGACATCGCACGCTTATACGTTCACGTTAAGTGGTAAAAGTTCGGAATTGACTTGTGATTTCAATCCGGCAATATATTTAAATGAAGATGAAGAATATGAGATGGCTTTAATGAATTTTGAATCATTTAATTCAATACCAAATGTGGACGAGACAAACAATTTATTTCATTTCAAGACGAGTGATAATAAATCGCATGTAATTACATTACCTATGGGAATTTACGATATAGAGGACATTAATGAGTACATAGAGAAAGAACTGTTAGATAAGTATAAACAATATAATGTACTCATCCGTATTCGAGGAAACAGTAATACGCAAAAAGTGAGTGTAAAGACTTCGGTGCAGATTGATTTCTCAAAACAGAATAGTATTGGATCTTTACTCGGATTTAAAAAAGATTTAGTTATGCAAGGGGAACATCGTGAATCTGATAAGATTGTTGATATTAATAAAGTAAACGCAATTCAAATATATTGCAATGTGGTAAGTGGATCTTATAATAACGGAGAACCTGTTCACGTGTTGTACCATTTTTTCCCAAAAGTACCGGCAGGCTTCAAAATAATTGAATCTCCACAGGAACGTATATATTTACCGGTATCGGGAAAAATTATCAGTTCATTGAAAGTGCGAGTACTGGATCAGTCGAACAATTTAGTAAATTTTAGAAGTGAGGAAATAACGGTAAGCGTACATCTAAGGCGAGTGGAATAGTTGGATTCGTTTTTCACTATGAAAATATACGGAAAATTGAAAAGAAAAAAAGAGTCTTTTGTATTAACGATGGATAGATTAGGAAAGTATAAATGGAAGGACAGTCGTAAGGTATCCTCCAGTGTAAGAAGAGAAGTGAAACCGTTAACACAACGAAATAGAAAATATCTTAGCAGTTTGGGATTTACTTTATTGAAGCAATAATAAATATAATGGATATATTAAATGTGACCGAGAAGATAAAAACAAATAACTCTATAGTAAGTTACGAATATCATACACATCAACCTTTTGGATCGTCAAGTTTTGATCATAATGACGAAATAATAAATAAAAAATGAAGCTAGTAAGACTGCAAAGTTAGTAAATAATCCAGTAGCGTTCATGTTTAGTGATATTCGATATTTAATGAACGGAGTTCAGATTGACTCTGTGAGGAATCTTGGCGTCACATCGACTATGAAGGGATACTTTTCGTTTACAAAAAATGAAATAACAAAATTAGAAAATGCTGGTTGGGCAGAAAATGCAGAGACATGCGATGCATTAGATGAAAACGGCCACTTTAGTCTTAGTGTACCGTTACGAACACTATTAGGATTTGCAGAAGATTATAAAAAAGTTGTTTTGAATGTGAGGCAAGAGCTAATATTAATAAGGAATAACGACGATAATGATGTAATTCTTCAACCTGAGGCATCTAAAGGTGAGAAAGTGAAACTTATTATAGATAAAGTGATATGGAGGGTTCCTCATGTTACCGTGGGCCTTCGTGAGCAATTATCATTAACAAAGCTAACAGAGAAGAATGTCGACATCCACATACCATTCAGAAGTTGGGAAATTCATGAGTATCCTTCACTACCGGAAACAACGAAACACACATGGGCAGTAAAAACTTCATCACAACTGGAAACACCAAGATTTATAATAATTGGATTTCAAAAGGCGCGCAAGGGAAACGTATCAAAGAGTATGTCAAAGTTTGATAATATAAAATTAAATAATTTGAATGTATACTTAAACGGAATTCGTTACCCTTATGATAATCTTAATGTTGATTATACAAAAAATCAGTATGCCATATTATACGACATGTATGCAAGGTTTCAACAATCTTACTATGTACAGGAAAGTGAACCAATGTTTTCTCCTAAGGAATATTTAGCAGTTGCACCGCTAGTAGGAATTGACTGCATGTATCAAGCGGACACTATTCATAAAAGTGCCGTAGAAATCAAAGTGGAATTTAATACGAAAGAGGCTGTACCAGCGGGTACATCAGCTTATTGCCTAATTTTACACGATAAAGCGTATTACTACACTCCTCTTACGAAAGTTGTTAAGGAGTTATTGTAAGAATACTACTGCAATTATATTTACGTAATAATCAGTTTAGTGCAGATCATCATCGAAGGCAGAGTGTCTAGTAAGTGAAGTGCAAGTGGCTTGCAATGGAAGTAAAAAAATATATTATTATTGATATACAAGGATTTCAAGTAAGAAAAAATCATTTTATACCTAAAGAAGTAGCAAGTTGTGATAGTAAAGGATGCATAAGCCACTTCATATTCAAACCTTCCTATGTATATACGTTTTTAAGTAGAAGAGATAAAAGGACTGTCGATTGGTTGACAAGAAATCATCACTGTTTAAAATGGAGTGACGGATTTGTACCATTGGAAAATTTTGAAGAAATTTTGCAAAGTTTGACTCGTAATATAGGTACTATATATGTAAAGGGTCACGAAAAAGCAATGCATATCAGCAAAGTAATTGATAAACCAGTAATTGAAGTGAGTGATAACATATCAAACATACAAAAAACTCTACCGTATTGTACATTTCATACATCAAGTGATTGTGTGTGTGCACTTACCAATGTATACAAATTAACACCATTTATACGTAATTATTGAAATCAAATGATATGGAGGAGGAGGAGTCATCATGTAAAGGTGTAGATATATAAACCGTGAACTTGTACAATCTTGCTAGTGCATTTGTGTTGTTCATGATGACAAGTCTGGGTTATTGGATAATTCGTTCAACATATGGACAATGGATTATAAACAAAGTTTGGGAAGTTATAGAAAAGTACGAAAAGGATTTCGGTACTGCAAGTCTTACTGATGAAGATCTTGAGTTTCTACCCCTGAACTACATACTGAAAAGGATGACCGCTCAAAACGTCGCCATGTTGTGGCATCAATTGCCATCACATTATCGAACAAATCAAGATTAAAGGGAGAAGCTCCCTTGTTTGCAGCATTATAACCAAGACAACATTCGCACTCATATCGATGGCCCTGCCCCTTCAAGAAAAGATTGTCATGGATGTATTTTTAAACATTTAGAAATTAATCAAAAAGTGTAAATTAACTAACGTTTTTTAATAAAGATATTGTAGTATATTAATAATGTTTTATTTGTATTCCTGTAACCCAATTTGAAGAAAGTGTTAATTTTTATTGTTAAAATTTCTTTCAAACAATTTATTTATTAATTAAGTTAATTGAATGACCAATGAGGTCTTTTTTCCAATTGGAGCAAAAGAAAAAAAGGAAAAAAAGAGGAAAAAAGGAAAAAGGAGGAAAGGAAGGAAAGGAAGGGAAAAAAGAAAGAAAAAAGAAAGGAGGAAAAAAGGAGAGGAGAAGAATATTTCTTTTTACAGACCACTCCTCCTTACCAACGTCTCCTCCTTTTAACACGCCTTCAATGCAGAGGGGATGGGAGTGGGAAAAAAGGAGTGGGGATACAAAATTCACCCCCCCCCCCAGGGTTGCGACTTTTTGACCTCAAAAATAATTTCCCCCACCAAGACACGCCCCCTACGCCCATTTCCACGCCCCTTTTTGCTATATAAATGAGGAAAACCGCATAGAAAAGCCACAGTGCAGCACGCAGCAGCAACAACAACAACAAACCGAAAAATGGGTAAGTGTTACAAACGTTGAACCTACTTTACATAACTACTATTTTATGCCGTTAAAATATTCTAACATATTCATATATTCCATTCTAAATCGTTTGAATTGTATTTTTTATTTAAAATGTCTTTAATATATTCACTACGTGATTTAGACAAATGTAAATTTCATGTTAATTACTAAGCAGACAAGAAATACGATATGCTAGACGATAGCATGGAGAAATGGTATTTGGGTTCTTTCCGCACGCCGCCGCCAGCAGAAATTCCAGCCGCCGTAAATCCTACCTTGGACGGAACGCGTAGACGGACCGTTGCCGTTACAAGCCCGGCCGGCGAAAATCTGGTACCAGACGGAGCGTGCAGACCGACCGCAACCATTTCTGCCGCTGAAGGTGAAACAGCAGCGAGTGAGTATTTTTTTATATAATATTTAATTTTTCATACATTGGAACTGAAATAAATGAAAAAGTATAATTATGTATTTTTCTTTCTTTTTTTTTACAGATTCCGGAATGACAGATTTTTTGAATCTTGTTACTCCTGGCGCTAGGTGGCTGACTGCAACTCATAGACGAGAATGCACATCACCCCGTAATGATGTACTGAATCAAGCCATGGTTGACGCTGACATTCTCAGTATTAGTAAAGATACAAGTGATACTGAGAATGTTGCGAGTACATCAATGCGGGGAAATGTAAGTTCCTTGGCAAGCGGGCAGCAATTTTACATGTCGTCGTCTAATTCTAATCGCAACAGATGGCGATATGGAAATTACTTGCCAAAACAAGAGTACAGGCAGCGACGTCGTGCCGAGAGGGACATGATGAGAAACAGGAGGAGAACAGTAAACGTTGACAGAAGTGACGTACAGCAAGGATCTGTACTTCGAAGACTGTTGGCGGTTCCTGAATCGATGTCGAGTATATCGATTACCCACCCCCAACAAACTGCACCGTCAACCAGTACTCGCTCCCATCCCAAAATATCATTAATGAATGTATCATCCATTCCAGAACCCGAAATCGAACCTGAAATCGAACCCGAAATCGAACCCGAAATAATTACAATCCTCTCCCAGACATCGGTAACTTCTGTGAATGTGCAAAAAGTTACCGTTCTGGAAAATATAACAGTTAAACCACCCACTAACGTAACTAACGAAATCCCTTGTAACTCACTCCCTTCCAACGAAATCCCTTCAAATGTAATTGTTCCAAGCTCGTCCCGGCCCGTGTCTCCTGTCATCAATTCCTCGTCCCGGCCCGTGTCTCCTGTCATCAATTCTTACAGTCAATCGATTGCTCGACAAGTCGGTAATAGGAGTCGCCAAGTAAGAAATTCTCTTACATTTTATCAAAAGTTGTATGATACTTTGTGTGAAAGCGAAACACGTGTAAATAACATGATTGAATCGTTAAATTTCGTTGCCGCTAATATGTCTAATTGTAATCCTGGTTTGTTGCCCGACCTAAAAGAGCAATTAAGACAAATTAGAGGCGAAAAGGAAACCGTGCAAAGGATCATAGCAACAATAAGATATTATGTAAGGGAATATAATCATTGATGACTTCTGTCAACGTTTCGTTCCCTGTTACCACGGATATTCGCTGCTGATTTGAACCTTAAATAATTTTCACTCGGCTAGAAAAAATAAAAATCAAAGCTATTACAATATAATACGCCTAGAAAAAAAAACCAAAGTTATAAAAAAACAGCTAGGATAACCAAATATATGTACATCAAGTAATAAATAAATGTTTAAGAATAAACGTGTGAATATTTTCCTTCATCCTAAAATAAAACCTTATTATCATAATATGTAGGTGAAGTCTATAATTTATAAAACGCAGAATTAATTTTTACCGCTACTTCGGGCGAACAACTTAATAATGTATTTATATATTCAAACATGTTCATTAATATGTATGCTAAAATATACAATAAGAAATTGAAAGTGTTTTTTTTTTCTTTCTTAATAATGAGCAGCTACATTCCACAATCAAAATATCTAGGTGAGGTCATAAATTGTCCAGTTTATTGTATTCCATATTTAGTTCAGTAAAAACCTTCTTGGTGAGATGACATGCATCCCGTAAGTGTAACTTCACATGAATTATCATTACCGATACAAAATTTTGATAATGCATTATTACAACATCCGAGATTTAAAAAACACAGTGACCTTTTCGGAGGTGAATGTAAGAGAGGCTTAATTATAGGACCGAGTGCATGCGGAAAAACCAACATACTTCTTACACTACTTATTGCAAGGCATGGGTTAAGATATTTAAATATTTATTTATGTTCAAATTCATTGTACCAAGAGAAATATACATTTCTACGTGAATTAATGAAAACGATTCCAGAATGTGGTTATTATGAATATTCGGATATCGCAAGCCTAGAAGTTCCGACATGCATAAATGAATATTCCATTGTAATATTTGATGATGTGCCACCCACAGGTCACAATACAATAAAAGACTATTTTTCATACGGTCGACATAAAAATATTGACTGTTTTTACTTATGCCAGAGTTACAGTGCAATTCCAAAGCAGCTGATTAGAGATAATAGCAATTTGTTAATACTTTTTCGACAAGATGCAATGCATTTGAAACATATATATGATGATCACCTTACGGGGGACATGACTTTTGAAGAATTTAAGGACATTTGTCAAACGTGTTGGGTCAATCCTCATGATGTATTGGTAATTGATTTAGACTGTGGTAAAGAGGAAGGGAGATACCGCAAGGGTTTTGACAAATTTATAATTGTATAAATTTGGGTACAACTTCCTTTACCCTTTCAGTATAAGTGTGTACTTCGATAACACAATGGACAAAAATGTCGCTAGACAACTTGCAGAAGCTCGCACTTCTCTACGTGATAAAATTAGAACCTTGAAATCAAACATAGCTGAGTCTAAACAACATCTTGAAGCTACGTTCTCACCCCTCAGTGAGCCACTCAAAGAAATAGCAAGTAAACTTGAGGCTAATCGACTAGAACCCAGTGAATTTCTAGAAGATGATGATAATGACTTCGATGTATCACAAATTAAACCAGCCTACGCACCATCTCCAAAACAGTCTTTTAACATTAAAAGGAGAAGAAAACTTTCGAAAATATACCACGAACCGAAAAAAGAATTACTCGACGATACCTTAATGACACCTACTGCAGAAAACCTTCAACGGAAAGGAGATGTTAGTTTTTTAGATGATGAGGAAGTGATACAAAGTGCCCCATTTAATTCAACTCAAATTGTAGAAAAGCATGATGATTCAAAGACGGATTTTGAACAACAAGAAGAAGAACATGCGTATAGTGATGACGATGATGAAGGAGAAGTAACACTTCCTATGTATCATGCCCAGCAAAGTTTTAGAGAACAATTGAATAGCCCAGAAGTGCAAAATATATTACAACAATTTGATGAATTACCCAGACAATTTCTCATATATTTCAAAACACATACAAAAGCTGACCGCGACGAAAAATATGGCGTACATGAAGTTGACGGAAATTTATATGTTGGAAATTCTGAAATACAATTCGAAGGACGAGACATAAAGATAAATAATCAGATATATACGGGAACAAAAGGACTGTATGAACTCTTATTTAAGAAAAAACCTTCAAAATTTACTTTAATGGATAGCCGAAACTACAGAGATATATTGCAACGAACTAATGCCGCGCGTGTACAATATAATCCAAATAAAGCGATTGCAGCCAACAGAGGGTACAAGTATGTGTCAATAGTAAAACCAATTTTAATGGGTGACAGACCCCAGGTTTGGTGGGCAAAATTATGGAAGAGTGGAGGATCTCTGGAGAAAAACACAATGAAAAGGCAATTAATTCCAGGATCCACTATCGAGTACAAACATTGGGATGACCCCAATGAACTTGTAGATAGGTTACGTTTATTAATAGCTTCACAGCATGCAGGAAATTCATCACACAACAATGAAATTGTTTCAATAATCGAAGAATTAAAAGAGGCAAAAATTATTGTATAAAAACATATTCTTTGAATATACTCGTCATTCAGTGTGCAGCCAGGATACAGTTAGTTTACTTATATGACTCTTAATAAGTTTGGTGAACATCTTACCGGTGCTACCATGTCTGTAGACAAATTTGGTAAACATCTTTACGGACACAGCATTTCAAAACATAGACATTTTCAAAAGTTGAAAGATGATGTAAAGCAGCAGTCAACGCGAAAATCAATACAAGTCATCGGATTGTGGACTACTGGCCACGAAGCAGAACCTGGGATTTATCAAATTACAAATAAAGCAGCAACCTCAACGTTTGTTAATGAGGTGTACAGTGGTAAAGTAGTGAAGGTAGTTATGTATGGAGACAACGTTTGGGTCAGAATTAATGGTCAACCCTACAGGACCGAACTAAAAAAAAATCTTGTAACATTGAAACTCAATGATAAAATTCAAATAACTAGACGATTTGTAGACAGACCAGCATCAGCATCGGCCGTTGATATAGTAATTGAATCTGATAATGTCTAAAATTAAGCAAGACGTAGTGAAGGAACTGCATGCACCGGCTAGAAGAAACTTTAAAAGGCGTCGTGTTATTCTGAAGGGACTAAAAGATTTATATCAAGCAGATTTAGTTGAAATGATTCCGTATTCAAAGGAGAACAAGGGATTTAAGTATATATTAATGGTTATAAATGCTTTCTCTAAATTTGGATGGGCAGTACCTTTAAAGACTAAGACTGGGAAAGAAGTGACGCGAGCAATGCAAACAATACTGGACAAAAAGAAACTCATACCGAAAAACATTCAAACAGATCATGGCAAAGAATTTTACAACGCAGACTTCAAAACATTTCTTAAACAGTACAATATCAATCATTACAGTACTTATTCAACATTAAAGAGTTCCATTGTGGAAAGATTTAATAGAACCATCAAGGAAAGGATGTGGAAAGCGTTTTCATTGCAAGGTACATATAAATGGTTGGACTTACTACCAATTATTATAAACAACTACAATAATAGCGTACATAGAACAATTGGAATGAAGCCGAAAGATGTTAATAATCGCAATGCAAAGCATCTTTTGAATACAGTGTATAGTTCATTAAAAGTGATTGATACACTACCTCGGAAATTCAATGTAGGTGATCATGTAAGAATAAGTAAACACCGCCAAGCTTTCTCCAAAAACTATACACCTAATTGGTCAAACGAAATATTTAAAATCTCTAAAGTGCAAAATACAATGCCGCGAACCTATCTACTGCAGGATGCACAAGGTGAAAATATTATTGGAGGATTCTATGAAGTGGAACTGAAGAAAGTCGCACACCCTGATGTTTATTTGGTAGAGAAAGTAATAAGACGTAAGGGAAATAAAGTTCTCGTCAAGTGGTTAGGATTGGATAGCTCACACAATTCCTGGATATCGAAGAAAAATGTGTTGTAATTATGTTATATAACTTTATTGCCTGTGTATTCGTTTTAAGTAAATAAAACAACTTTTTTTAAAATATATACAATTTATTTACAACCTATACAATACATTAACAAATTATATATACAAAAATATGTACTTTAATATAAATACGTAATGAACAATTTATACAATCTTATTTACTACATATACAATACATAAATCAAACGTAATACATAGAAAACAAGTATAAGGTAACAATTTATACAAAACTTAAAAAACATGAAATTAATTATATAACCTATCGTATTCTTCATTTAATATTTGATTTATACATTCATCTTCTTGAATTTGTTTAATTTGTTTATGACCCCAAGCCAATGTTCCAATTTTATCTGGTAAAATGTAACGTTTATCGTCAGTAGCAGACAAAGCAATTTTATTTTTTAGTTCTGTAAAAACTACATGGTAATCAGAACGGAATGTATACATTTTCTTAAAAATTTCTCCCCCCTCTTCCACTATACGTTTATAATCACACAGAGTCAATTCTTTTTTAATAACATATTTTTTTACACCTTTTGCTTTCTTAACGCAATCTGAAAGTGTATTGATGCAGTATGCTTTAGCTCCTGTACCAAAAAACGATGTAATAATATTACCGGCAAATTCATCCTTCATTTTACCTATAACTGACTTGTTTCGAGGTATGTTATGAACATTATTTTCAGGATAATTGGAAGTATCAAAGTGCTCAATATTATTTTTGATATCATCGTAAATATTTTCAGTAAATACTTCAATTATTAATGAATCCGTGTCTGTGTACAGCAAACGAACATTATCGCCATACTCACGTTTTAAAAAATCATAATAGAATTTATAAACTACAGTTTTAGCTAACTCTAATATACTAAAACCTACGTACAATGGTTTATTGTAATGTATTTTTACAATAGACATTTCCACAGCTATTAAATTTTCACAAAATATTTTGGTAGATTTAAAATTTGGTTTCGCGATAAATACTTCCGCCCCTGGTTTTCTATAACGCGTCTCCCAATGACTCAATAAACGAATGTCAACTCTATTTTCTACATTTTCCATGGTTTTTCCAAATACAATGTTATTCATGGCTTTGTAATGATTCCTTTCAAACGCGTTACTTGACTGTCTTCGCTTTTCCGTATTAAAATCAATATATGACTGCATCCAATTGCTCTGTTCAAATTCGAGAATTCTATGGGTGCGTTTCAATATTAATCCATGATTTGAACATTGTTTTAAATTCATGTAGTGTATAATGTACTTCTCCTTATCGTACAATGTTGGTACTAATTTCTTATGTTTAGAATTTTCAGGGTTACGCAATTCAGGACAAAATGGCAAATCGTTATGTGTATCATGTAAACATTGAGGATAATCCAAGTCAACTTCCAAAACGTATCCGGTACTAGAATTATTATCAATCTGTAAAACATCAAAATTTTCTAATTCCCGAGCATTCAACCAGCGAAATTTACCTGTAGGCAGTTTTGATTGCATTGCAAAACCGTACAGGTTGGTAGCATCTAAATATGCAATATAAGATATTGGTTGCGTATCATTGAACTCACTTAAAAATTTATTATTTGCTTCGGATTTACGATGAGAACACATACTAAGCCCCCCGCGAATCCCCCTTTTAAAAAAGAAAAACATATCGACGTCTGTAAGGAGTTCCAGTTGAACCCCAGTCATTTTTAATAAAGCGTCCCACCCGAACCCTGGTGCCGTAAAGTAATGTGCCGGATCTAATGTAAGAAAGGGTTTGAGTGGAAGAACATATTTAATTGTGAACTCCGCCCGTGCTTCTTTTGACCAAAATTTTATGTATGTTTTTTTTAATTTATGTTAATTTGTTAATATGTATTATTTTAAAAAGAAGACCAAAGATAGATAAATAAATAAATAAATAAATAATATTGTAATGAAACACTGCGATAATTGTCAAATATGTCGGCCAAAAGTAACACGTCTGAAGTTAAATAAACTAAGCAATAATCTCCCAATGTTTCACAATTAAACACTTGCCAGACAGTCTGTGCCCTGTTATAATTATCATGTGATACATCAGAATCTGTTAATGAATCATAAAACGCTTCACGTTCTGGTAACTTCGAATAATTTATTTTATCAAAGGAATCCATAAAATCATAGGGAAATATTCCTTTCTGCCTTACTAAATTGAACTGAATGTTGTCAGGAAAATATTTTCGTACTTGTTCACATTGGTTGTCATCTAAATAACTACCAAGTTTTGCAAGGGAGCAAGATAAAAATCGAAAAGAATCTACAAACCTTAAGTTTATAAATACTCGCCTCATTCTACCTTTTATATCTTGTGAATCTGCGACGTGAACTTTTTTACTAAAGGAAATATACTTTTCTTTATTTTGTGCAATTACGTCAACATCTTCACCATTCATCGCAATGTTCTTTATAAACATATGAGAATCATAATTTGATAAATTGTGAAAAAACATCGGAATAAATTTTGGAATTTTATAGTTGACATTACATACCGAGTGAGCAGGACCTCGAAACAAGCTAGTTAAATGGTCATGATCATGAACTTTATCTTTTACATTACTAATTATTTTCTTACAAATATGACAAATATTTTTTTCAAACTCTATCTGATCAGCACTTGTCAAGGGAAGCATTTGTATCACTACTCCTAAGTGATTATTATAAATGTACTTTATATCCTCTTCTAATTGCTTTACAAACTCAATAGCAGCATCTTTCCCGATATATTTTTTAAAAATGGATAATGAATCATCGTAACTACATTTTATATAGTATGCGAAAGCATATGGTTCGTGCCGAAAGCACTTCATAGTGTATGATTCATTATCCATTATATTATTTTTTACTTGATCCACTGGACATAATAATGCTTCAAAATCAGCATAGACAACAAACGGAACTTTCAGCTGCCTTTCGTAATGTTCAAATTGTAAAATATTAGACAGTACTTCTTCACCCAGACTATTTATGCGATAATTTGTGTCAGGTAAAACAGCTTTTACTTTACCGCAATCTTCTTCCCTATGCCTACTAACTTTTTCTATAGAACTAAAGTATAATAAACATCCGTCACAAATAAATTTTTCGTGTCCATGTAACGATAACTGATTTCCTACTAAACGTGACAAATTTCGAATCCAACAGTAGTGACTATTACCACCATCATCATTCGTTATATACAATAAGTTTACTGTAACGTTCCACAATCCCGTTGAAATTTGTAATGGTACTACTTCGTAACTAACCTTATTATCCCGAATCTCTTTATTGAGACCGTACACGTTCACGCAAATATTGTTCTTATTTTCAAACTTGTTGATGTCTCTTATTTTCACAGGAAATTCCAAGTCCGAAAAGTCACACACTGTAGAGTAGTGGGGGTATGATGATGTCCGGTTAGATAATCCAGTCGGAGATCGTAAAGCAGAAGTTATTGCCCAAGCAAAACATGCCTGATCGTTGTTTTGCACATTTATTACGGCCTTCTTCGATTGTATGGACGTCGGAAGGTTTATATATGTAGACGCCCTCAATGGATTGTACTTATTTATGGTCACCTCCATATACAAAATTTCAAATAATGTCCACCCTATAGAAACAATTCATCATTACTTTCTAAATTAAATCAAATCATAAAAAATCTTTACATATTATATTCAACACGTATTTGTAGGAAATAAATAAAATTAATTCAAATTATATATACATACCTGAATCACGTTCTTGAAATTCGGACATTTTATTTAATATTTCATCTATAAACTCGTAATATTTTCCGTAAACATCACTGCCCACTGTTAACACTTTATTTTTGGTATTAAATGTCTTCATCTCCACATTTTCCTTATTGGATAAAAAGTACAATCCTCCACATTCAAAATTTACTTTAACACTACCAAATATTTCGCGTTTAGCTTCTATTAATGTCAGAACTTTTTCTCTTATTAAATGTGCAAACTCGAGCATATCAACATGATGTCCACGTTCAGACACTCTAAATGTTTCGCTTTTCTGCCCAAATGCAGATGCCAACTTTTCTACACCATCATCAACTATTATGAATCCATTATTCTTATGAGCAGCACTTTTTAGGTGACCAGACATACATTTCTTCTTTACTGGTACGTTGCAAATTTCACATGTTACGACGTCGGACAATGATCGCTTCTTAGCATTTGAGGTACTAGGATTTTCTTGAACTACTTTTGCACTTCCTACACAAGAATTTATCTTGTGACGCCTTACATTGTCTTTCCTTGAAAAAGTCGGTAGTAAATAAACAAATTTTACTTAAACACTATATGATGAAGAACGATGAAGTCGAACTGAGTGCTTACAATGAACTGAGAGACGAAAAGGGGTCCACTCTATAAAACAGCAGGTTAACCTTGAGTGATATTACTCCACTCAAGGTTAACCTCTATTACAAGTAAACTTGAGGAAAGCAATTTGATTTATAATTCAATCTTCGTCAGTATCGGCCATGTCCGTATCTGACTCAGATATACTGGATAATTCATAATAAAACGGTTCATCTTCAATGTCTGACAAATCCGAGGTCGGTGCGCACGATGCCGAAAGCGTTATTCGGTACCTGTGTGCGAGAGACATAATATGGTGGTGCACGGTGCGATGAGCGAATTTTCGATTTACGCAAATAAAGTCGAGTATTACGCTTCGTTTCGTCTTGTTTCACACACAAGTGATATTTTCGGGCAGCGCTAGGTGGAAAAATAACAATATAATTTCTCGCCGTTATTCTGTACAAATATGCATCAAACAGCTATATGGGTGGTGCAGGTCGTTCGGGTGAAAAGTGGAAGATTGAAAAAGAACGACCCGGTGAGCAGTATATGTATATATATCGCAAAGAAACGCCGAAATAGATATCCTTTTGGCTTTAATAAACCGTCGCATGGGTAAAATAAAATTAACTTGTTTAACAATTTTTTGCCCTATGCGACGGACGGAGAGACGAACGACGAACAACGGCGGGCGACGACACACGGCAACGGGCGACACAACAACACCAGTGTAGTGTAATGCCATTATATACGTTACGTGTAATAAGTCGGCCGGCCTGTTTTTAGTTTTATCTCTTGTTTGGGGGAACGCCGAGGTCTCAGTGTTGCACCAATCTGCTACTCTATTATAATATATAATAAGATGTGTGTGGTTTGTGTGTCAGTTGTGCCTCATACAAAAATTGTTCCCCGTATTTTACTACAAATATAAATATATCATCATCGTGTTATTATCGTCTGTTGAAAATGTCCGGACAGTTCGATGTTTTAATATAACGAGACGCGAGAAATCATTTGCCGCCGAGGAAATTTTTTTCTTGTCTCTCACCCACCATAAATACCGTCTGTTGAATATAAAATCACGGCCTCGCCGTGTCCGGACAGTTCGGTGTTTAAAAACTCTAACAGGTAGTTTGAACCTGTCCGAATAGCACGTTAGAGGGACCCATTTCGTATATTCGTTTATGCGTATGGCCCTTATGCGAGCAACATGTAGACTGAACATGTAATATTTTTCCAGTAGCGGTGCGTAAAAACTCCGTGAAAATTCAAATGCAATAACTCACCGAATTCCGAGCGAGAATGAAAACTTATGTTGATTGAAATATATATATATATATATATCATTATAAAGTCAGACGTTCGGGGGACCCGAGCGCGTGGTCCCCTTGGCCGAGACGATGATTTTCAATCTAACGAACAATGATGTTTTTTGTAGTGTGTGTAAGCCTTGGCGAGATGTGAAATTTATAAAAATTCTCTTCTCTCTCATGCCATATATTGATGCATTTCGGAGTTGTGTGGACCGAGAGTCTCTCCACTCCTATTCTTGGTGTTCACAAGTGCCGTCGTGTGCTGACGTGTGTCTCTGGGCGCATTTTCAAACAAAAAATTCGTGGGTCTGCATACATGTGTGAACGTCTAGTCGCAATATCGCCTTAGCACAACCGCCGCCCCGCGTTTCGTGTCTTTTACACAAGTTGCATCACGTCCACCGTCTTGACCCCGCCACAGGGGCGGGATAGGTGTTTTACTAGCGTGCTCTGTATACCAATGGAGTGACACGTTAACGTCGGGGGTCCGTGCACGCGTAAACCGGGATATGTGCGATGTTCCGTTCAGCAGAGCAGAATTTCGAACCACCTCTTTATTATAAATAAATGAGCTCGTCGTTACACCGGGCGCGCGCGCGCGTAAGCGCCGCCGCTCGAGTGTGCGCGACTAAACACAGCTCCCTGGTTGATCCTGCCAGTAGTCATATGCTTGTCTCAAAGATTAAGCCATGCATGTCTCAGTACAAGCCAAATTAAGGTGAAACCGCGAAAGGCTCATTAAATCAGTTATGGTTCCTTAGATCGTACCACTTATCCTTGGATAACTGTGGTAATTCTAGAGCTAATACATGCAAACAGAGTTCCGACCGGAGACGGAAGGAGCGCTTTTATTAGATCAAAACCAATCGGTGTCGGACGCGAGTCCGTTCATCGTACAACTTGGTGAATCTGAATAACTTATTGCTGATCGCACGGTCTCGCACCGGCGACGCATCTTTCAAATGTCTGCCTTATCAACTGTCGATGGTAGGTTCTGCGCCTACCATGGTTGTAACGGGTAACGGGGAATCAGGGTTCGATTCCGGAGAGGGAGCCTGAGAAACGGCTACCACATCCAAGGAAGGCAGCAGGCGCGCAAATTACCCACTCCCGGCACGGGGAGGTAGTGACGAAAAATAACGATACGGGACTCATCCGAGGCCCCGTAATCGGAATGAGAACACTCTAAACCTTTTAACGAGGATCAATTGGAGGGCCAGTCTGGTGCCAGCAGCCGCGGTAATTCCAGCTCCAATAGCGTATATTAAAGTTGTTGCGGTTAAAAAGCTCGTAGTCGAATCTGTGTCCCGCGCCGCCGGTTCATCGCTCGCGGTGTCCAACTGGCGTGCCCGCGGGACGTCCTGCCGGTGAGCTTAGCCCGCGAGGGCGGCTCAACTTGAAATCCCATCGCGGTGCTCTTCACTGAGTGTCGAGGTGGGCCGGCACGTTTACTTTGAACAAATTAGAGTGCTTAAAGCAGGCTAAAACTTCGCCTGAATACTTAGTGCATGGAATAATAGAATAGGACCTCGGTTCTATTTTGTTGGTTTTCGGAACCCCGAGGTAATGATTAATAGGAACGGATGGGGGCATTCGTATTGCGACGTTAGAGGTGAAATTCTTGGATCGTCGCAAGACGGACTAAAGCGAAAGCATTTGCCAAAAACGTTTTCATTGATCAAGAACGAAAGTTAGAGGTTCGAAGGCGATCAGATACCGCCCTAGTTCTAACCATAAACGATGCCAGCCAGCGATGCGCCGACGTTCCTCCGATGACTTGGCGGGCAGCTTCCGGGAAACCAAAGCTTTTGGGTTCCGGGGGAAGTATGGTTGCAAAGCTGAAACTTAAAGGAATTGACGGAAGGGCACCACCAGGAGTGGAGCCTGCGGCTTAATTTGACTCAACACGGGAAACCTCACCAGGCCCAGACACCGGAAGGATTGACAGATTGAGAGCTCTTTCTTGATTCGGTGGGTGGTGGTGCATGGCCGTTCTTAGTTGGTGGAGTGATCTGTCAGGTTAATTCCGATAACGAACGAGACTCTAGCCTGCTAACTAGGCGTACTTTCGACATCTCAAAGGTCGGCGTCGGTATCGTCACGGTCGTGCAAACGGTCGTGCGTGCCGCTCGTTTGATTTTTACTGTCGGCGTACAATCAATTCTTCTTAGAGGGACAAGTGGCTTTTAGCCGCACGAGAATGAGCAATAACAGGTCTGTGATGCCCTTAGATGTTCTGGGCCGCACGCGCGCTACACTGAAGGAGACAGCGTGTCCTCCCTGGCCGAAAGGTCCGGGTAACCCGCTGAACCTCCTTCGTGCTAGGGATTGGGGCTTGCAATTGTTCCCCATGAACGAGGAATTCCCAGTAAGCGCGAGTCATAAGCTCGGTGACGTTTCGACGTTCGTCGATGTTGCTGGGAAGATGACCAAACTTGATCATTTAGAGGAAGTAAAAGTCGTAACAAGGTTTCCGTAGGTGAACCTGCGGAAGGATCATTAACGTATTTTTGTGTCGCACAATATATGTGTGTACGCGAAACAGATACACTGACGATCTGACGTTCGGCTTCTCGCATCTGAAAAACTCGTATATTTATATACGTAGAACTGATGCGTCGAAGCGTATTATTCACACTGTATTTTTGTACACACAACAAAACACCATGTGTGTGTGTGTGTGTACTCTATATACGAACCGGACGTTCGCATCTCTCTCGTTTTGACCGACCGATCGACGATATCATACCAGATATGATATATCCGATCTCGGTTAACTCGTGTGGCTGATCCGTCGTCTGTTGATAGAAACATAAAAAGACACTGAAGTTTTGGGAGTATATATCCCATTCTTCCAGAGGGATGCTCGCATCGCGCCCGCCGCCTTACTACGGATGCATTCTGTATGGGCGCG
>CAXAKX010001046.1:0-15409 GCA_963969525.1 Ontholestes murinus
CTATCCAATGGTATAACCATTAAAACAGAGAACTAAGGAAATGAATTCTCAACTCTACCAACCCGCACTGGCCAGCGTGGTAGGGCAAATGGCTAAAACCCCCGTAATGATAGTACATCAGAACACACGGCCCTCGGTCCCCGGCAGCTCGCTTATCCCCGACCAAGGTAGCGGAAGCACAAGGAAGCGAGCAGAGGGTGCAAAGAATCTCCGGTACGGGATAGGCTACCAAAACCGAAAACTGACCATCGCTACTCTAAATACCAGAACGTTATCAAAAACCCAGAAACTACAAGAACTCGAGGAAGAACTTTCCCATATCAAATGGGATATACTAGGAATAAGCGAACATAAAAGAACAGATGAGGAACAACTAACACTTCACTCTGGCCATCTGCTACACTACAGAGGAGGCCAACACATAAACGAAGGAGGAGGAGTCGGGTTCCTAGTACATAAAGAGCATATACAAAACGTCACCAAGATCCACAGTATCAGTAATAGAGTAATGTACCTCATATACAAAGTAAACACTAGATACTCGTTAAAAATTATCCAGGTATACGCACCTACATCCGCACACTCGGACGCGGAGGTGGAGGTATTCTATGATGATATAAATACCGCAATACAGCAAGAACCTACCCACTACAACATGCTAATAGGGGACTTTAACGCTAAATTGGGGCATAAGGAAGACGAAACCGAAACACCCTTGGGAACCCACGGATTTGAAGTGAGGAATGAGAGAGGTCAAACGCTTCTTGAATTTCTCCTGCAACATAACTTATTTGCAATGAACAGCTTCTATCGCAAAACACCACAGCGAAAATGGACCTGGGTCAGCCCCGATGGCTGCACAAAAAATGAAATCGACTTCATCATATCTAACAGAAAGGAAATAGTGCGAGATGTAACTGTGCTGAATAAGTTCTCAATAGGCAGCGACCACAGGCTGGTCCGATCCAAAATCTCAATTAATATCAAGAACGAGCGGCGAAAGCTTATTAAACAACCAACATCCAGCAAATGGAGACCGCTTAGAGACGAAACCCAGTATCAACATAGAATAGAATCACAGCTAGCACATATGGAAAGTGTTTTAGACCTGAATGTGGAGGACCTGAATTACAAATTCCATAAAAACCGCAGTAAAAGAATGCCACAAAGCACCCAACGAAAAGAAAAACTCAGTACAAGCACTAAACAACTAATAGAAAGAAGAAGAAATCTGACAAATAAACACACAACAAACGCAACAGAATTAAGAGGCCTAAATAGAGAAATATCCAAGGCAGTGCGAAGGGACACAAGAACATATAACACAAATGAAATCTTAAAGGTAATTGAGCAAAATAAGGGCATGAAATCACTACGGAAGCCATTCTCCGAAGGCAGAAAAAACATCTGCAAGCTAGCAAAACAGAGTGGCCAAATAACAACAAATAAAATAGAAATATTAAAAGTTGTAGAAGACTTCTACGCGACACTATATAGCGATAAAAATGCAGTGAGCTTGGACACCAACATAAATAGAGTGCAAAATCAAGGGTCCGAGGATATTCCAAATATTACCTTAGACGAAGTAAGGGGGGCGCTAAGAGATATGAAAAACAATAAAGCAATTGGCGAGGACGGCGTAGCAGTCGAGTCCCTAAAAGCCGGCGGAACTACGTTATTAAATGCATTATGCAAGTTATTTGATGCTTGCCTACAAACTGGGACAACACCTTCCCAGTGGGATCGGGCAATAATTATAATACTGCATAAGAAAGGAGATATCACCAACTTGCAAAATTACAGACCCATTAGTTTACTATCGCATATATATATAAGCTATTCATGAGAATCATTAACAAGATGTTGACAAATAAATTCGACCTATATCAACCCCGCGAGCAAGCTGGCTTTCGAGCCGGATTTGGCACAAATGACCATCTACAAATAGTCAAGTCCCTTATCGAAAATTGCATCGAATACAATAAACCCCTCTGCTTAATCTTCGTCGATTACGAAAAAGCCTTCGACACAATAAACCAGCATAAAATGCTACAAGCTCTTGCTGAATGCCGTATCGATCATAGATACATCGAGGTCATCAAACACGTGTACCAAAGAGCAAAAGCTTATGTTAGGCTGCAAGATGATTCCCAAGATTTTGATAGGTGTACGCCAAGGAGATGTCATATCGCCAAAGTTATTCACAACCCTCCTAGAACATATGTTCAAACAGGCCAACTTTGGTGACATGGGCATAAACATAGATGGCGAAAAAGTAAACCATCTGAGATTCGCCGACGATATCTTAATTATCGCAGATGGTATGGACAAAGCAAAACAAATGCTACGGAGGCTATGGGAAGCATCGAACTCTGTTGGACTCAAAATCAACACCAACAAAACTCAATACATGACAAATCTTGTTATGAGTGAGGCAATCAAGATAGGCGGAGGAAGCATAGAACAAGTAAGCTCTTATAAATACCTTGGTCACGAAATCTCTATTGGTAGAGACAACTAAACCTGTGAAATGTCGAGAAGAATAGGCCTAACATGGGTGGCCTTTGGAAAGCTGCGCAATATCTTTAAGTCAGACATTCCAATATACCTAAAAAGAAAAGTATTCGATCAGTGCGTGTTGCCTGTGCTTACATACGGGGCTGAAACACTTACCCTCACAAAGAATACTACAAATAGAATAAGTATCGCGCAGAGGAAAATGGAGAGGTCGATGTTAAGTATATCACTAAGAGACAGTATCCCAAATATAACATTAAGGGAGAGGTCCGGAGTGACGGACGCGGTTACCCGTATAACAACCTTAAAGTGGAACTGGGCTGGTCATGTGGCGCGACTTACGGACAATCGCTAGACAAAAAGGATACTTGAGTGGAGACCGCGCCAAGACGCATACAGAAGTAGAGGCCGTCCACCAACCAGATGAACCGATGACATCAAAAGGATAAAGACCAACTGGATAGAGGCAGCACAGGATCGGCCAGGATGGAGAGGGCTACGGGAGACCCATGTCCAGCAGTGGACGCGATTGGTCGCTTGATGATGATGATGATGATGATGATGATGAAACTATCCAAATATTTACAACAATCACGTCTAACATGTGATGAAACAAACGAAAATACTACTTTTTAGACTTCATTTTAATTGGGTAAAGAACCAAATTTCTGTCCATTAGATCCACTCTGCCCAAGCACAAATTATAATATTTATTATGTTAGAACATGGCATTAATTCATAATGTTTGGTTTTCCTGTTGAATCTTTGTATCTTTTTGCTGCGCTCATCAGTTCCTTCCCACACAGAGTGGATATCAATGTCACACACTTCCAACTTATTGAGAATATATTGAAATGATTAACCTTCCTTATATATTTTTCACATGATCCGTTTTCCTTCTTGTTCATTACTTCATCTCTAGGAAGTTTGCAGTTAGGAATTGTGTTTCTTCTCACCGTTCCCAGGAAAATATGCCTTTTTTGCATTAAGTAGAGCAGAAGTGGTAAAGAAAAATAATTATCGAAATATATTTTATGGTTCACCTTCATTTTCACATCACTTGTCAATTCCTCTAAGATGACTGAGATATTTGCCTTTCAGAGAAAAGCTGTTGGTATCGTCGCAGGTCTCACATATCGTCAAGACTGCCATCAAGCCTATAAAGAACTTACAATATTTACAGTCCCATCTTTATTTATTTATGAGTGCCTTTTATATATTAAAAAGAACATTGCCACATCAAACCGTAATAGTAATTTCCATGACTATGAAACAAGAAAATCAAAAAATGGCCCACGTTATTATTGTATTCACTTCTTTAATGCTTTGCCTAATGAGGTGCAACTTTTATCTATAAATTCTTTTAAATCTCGCATAATCAATTACCTCATAGAAAAGGCATATTACAGTTTTGAGGAATTTTTGAATGATGCACATAATATGAGTAATCAAAACTAAACATCATCAATTCTTAAATATTATGTTAGTCATGGCCTGGATCTGTTTATTGAGCAACAAATCTTTCATACCATTTTAAATAAAATCTATTTTATATTTTATTTATACATTAATTTTACTTCTACGTTATGTTAACTGTATATGTATGTTTAGTTTCCGTTACGTTAATTTATTTATTTTATTGTTAGTATTATTCTATTTATTTTCTATTGCATATTTTATTTTATAAATTAATTTTATTATTTATTTTAATTATTCATCTGCCTGATGAAGCCACTGTGTGGCGAAACATGTTGCAGTGTTCAACAATAAATGTGAAACCCTCCCAAATGTGTTGTTTTATTTCAATTTGTTATGGAGTTTTGTATCCGCCTCGTCAATTCAATATTTTAATTATATTTTTTTAAATATTTATCTTTAATTTTCTGTTATTCTGGTTTTAAAAATTATTTTATCCAAATTTTTATTTTATTTACACACTAATTTTGTCGTCTGCTTTTTGCTTTTTTATTTATATATATATATATATATATATATATATATTATGGTTATGGCTCTATTCAATTTGTAGTAGCAGGCAATAAATATTATTATTATTATTATTATAATATGACAGTTTCTTCACATATTCGTTGAATTAGATTTTCTGTAAAAAAGCAGTAAAACTATTTAAAATGAGTTTCTAAATTCCAAATTGTTTCAGAATGTGCACTGTCTACTACGAAAAATGTTTCAGAATCATCAATACACAAATTTCCTTTCTTCCAGGACATATTCTTGAATATCTCTTTATTCGTCAATCCAACCGTTGAATATCTCTTTTTTCTTCAATTTTAATTTCAAAATGAAGAACAATTCTACCGTATTGTTCTTCATTTCTATTTCAGAAGGTGCCATATTTCTTGACAGTTTCATGCAGGAATTTCCACATCTGAATGATTTTGCGATAGAACATCATGCCGAGATTCTAACGAAAACTCCTCAGTGTCACTATCAATTTCTTCATCTACACTATCATATGACATATCCAGCAAATTAATAAGTTTTTTTTATGGTTCAACACACATTTGATTCTATCACTGCCAACAAATGTCACTTTCTCCATGATCTAGAAGAAAAAACAGTTCCCTTGAATATTCCTCACAAAGTTGGCATTGGTGCATGATGTTGCATAAATGCAACATCGAATTTTCAAGTGAATTATTATGATGAAAATTAATTCACACGTAATTTATATGAATACTATATCTTTATACGTACCTATTTATCATTATTTTTAATCCTGCTATTCTATTCCTGAAGAGCTAAAAAATATTTAGAAAACCTTACAAAACACTACACCACGAAAACACACGCCTCTTGCTAAACATAACGTCAAAAATTCAAAAAACATATGAGCTTGACGCTAATTTCCGCACAGTAAACCAACGCATTTTAGTTGCCCTGATGACCATCATATTGCACCACACGATAGAAATAAAAAGCGGTGCAGAACTGCAACACTATGCACTTAATGGTTAAGCATCTAACATATTTTTCCCTGGTAGTTATTTAGTTTTTTATTACAGCAGTGTGTGTAAAGGAAAAAGAGAAAGAGTTGTGGATTTGAACTTTTAGGGATCTAACAAGACGTTATTTTACTGGAATATGTTCCAAATCTGCAATATTGCTATCATAAATTTTATTTTCTTCGACATTGTTTTCGAAATAAAATAATTTATCTATTGATTAAATTTTAAATAGCTTCAGTTTTTAGTTAAGGTACGTATATTCGGAATATTTTTATATAGTCAATTATTTTTATAAAAAAATCATTTGTGATAAATCTTTTCATCAAAGTAATTAAAAAATTTCCAGCTTCTTTTTCCAGAAGCCTCTTTTCTCTTCTCTGGAAATAACTTTTTTCCAAAAGTTCTATTATTGCATTTTCACTCGACTTTTTAGTCATTTTTACTAGGTAAAAACGTCTTGTATTTTGGAGGCGTTTATTTCGTGGTACATTTTCGATTTTTAAATAAAGAAAACACTTAACTTTTTTATACCACTTATATTTTATTTCTCGTGACTAGTTTCAATTACAAGGTAATCATTATCAAACAGTTTGATAATGATTATCTTGTAATTAAAATTATATATTTTTTATGTGCGATATTTGTTTGAGTAAGTTTGAGGCTGTACGTAGGAAGAAACATTTTATATGTTAGTCGGAGGGGCTGATTTATAATAGGTTAAGGCAGGATGATGGTAAGAAGCGGTATTTAAGTACATGTTTGTGTGGGTTGCTTTTCTGTATACGATGTGGCCGAGAGTTCCGCCGGAATGTTTATTGATTAATATGTCGAGGAATAGAGAATGTTCAAACTCTGTGGCAAAAACTCTTAACTCGATCCCCCCGACTAACAGACAATTCCAACCTGAATAATGAACTCACCACCCTCGAGACAGCTTCTGTCCAAAACGGTTTCTTCCCACGTACAATCTTACAAGCAACCAAACAAAAATCGCACATCAAAAGCACCGATGCGTCTTAAGAATTAAACATAATATTCCTTCCGAACATATGAGACACAACTGATAGAATCTCTAACGTACTAAAAAAAACACATGAAAACATTTTTTTTCGGTTTTAATTAATTCGAAAATTGCTTTTAAATTAATATATAATTTATTTAATGTGTAAATTAAATTCGGAGACCAGACTTTTTACCTTGTGATAGTATCGTTTTTTAGATGCGGCATGAGAATAAATTCCAACGGTAATGTTTCGATTTGATTAATATCGATTCATTCTCGTGCGGGCCTTTCACCTGAAAGGACACACGTATAAAAGCATAGCTTCACTGATGAACTGTTATAGAGCAAAAGACGTGTGTGGAGATTGCCTTACGTAATATTTTCGTGAAGTGTTTAAATAAAGAATAACAGCACAAATTCATTACTTTATACTTAATGTGAGTTAAGTCGTGTGACGGCAGCAAATAGTTAATGCCCGGCAGTGCTTAATTCTTTAGTATGAGAATTTGTTCTTTTGACTATTAACTCTTAGTTCTTGTATAATTGGTGTAAGATAACGGCTCGGAGCAAACTGGCGACCGGCTATATTATTATTTTCCAACCTGTTTAAGCCCGCTGCGATGGATAGTTGCGTTATAAAAAAAGTATTCGCATTACTTTCATAAAAGACCCTGTATATAATATTTGACTGATAAATACGTAGTGTTTCAGTTATTATTTTCAAATTAAAAGAGATGTAATAAAAAAAAAACTAACGTAATGTCAATTACAAAATTTGCATCAATAATTTCTTATTTTAGTTTTATTTTTAAAAAAATATTAATTTTTATTAAGTCAATGGTTTATTATAATATATGTTATATAAACTAACAATTAAGCATTAACACTAACACTACATTACACTGCAATTTACTAAGTGTGACATTATTCTAATCGTATTTCTAAATGTGTCAGAAGACATTAGTTAATTGTACTTTAAATCCTTGCAGTAAACCAGGCTTCTCTAAATAACTAATAAAGAAACTTAATAATAATGAATTTAATGCTAAGATAAAAGATTTAATGCAAATTCACTTCTATATAAAATGAAAGTATAGAATACATGTATATATTATATTTATTAACAATAATTTATATTTATTAACAATAAATTTAGATTTAGGGATTCACAATTATAATCCCGGCGCATTCACAATTATTTTTGTTAGGATTTATATATTTTATAATAAAATATGTTCCCTATTATATAGGGTTATTAAAGTTATGCTTCACGGATATTGTAACTAAAATAGCTGACTATCAAAAAGTTTCACTTTGGGGCTATATAGAGCTACTTTTTAACCCTTAATATACAGGGTGTCCCAAAAACGCTAAAAGGATCAAAGTTGTATATTTTTTAATGGAACACCCTGTATTTTATTGCATTTTTGGATTCTTCGATCAAAATAAGTGTGTGTTTTAATAAGGTTTTTAATATCTAAACCTAAAGGTTTTTGGAATAGATTGAATTTTGTAAAAATCTAACCTAATTTTCATGTTTCACTTACTTAAGAGGTTTTTATGTTATAACAATCGATCATGTTTTATTCCCCAAGTATAATAAACTTACATCTTATACAGGGTGTACAAAAATTAAAATTAAACAAATGAGAACTTTAAGTGACTATAACTGAATTTATTTAAATGGAACGCCAAATTTTTTAACTTACCAGCAAATGTACTTTTTAATTACCTATCGAATGCTATTTATAGTATTTTTGCAGAAAACGCCAAAACATTGTGCATTGCACCACAAAGTGTTTTTTTTAATAAAAGTTCTAATGTATCTATTTACTTAGAAAAGTCATATAAATTACAATTACAAGAATAATAATAAAGAATATGTTTGCAAGTACTCAGGAACTTCTAATTTATTATCCATTAGGCTATAGCAGCAATATTTGTAACAATAATAACATAACATAACACAGAACATAAAACAGAAATAAATTTTTGACCGTTAAATTCCAGACACTTAAATAAACTTTTTTGAAAATTACGCTAACTTTGGATAACATTTCCGGGGTTATAGTTTCTAAAGAGTTTGGGAGGCCAATTTTGAAAACCGTTCCTTCCAATTCACCTACTTTGAAAAGTCGGTGTTTAAAAATTACCGAAACTCATGATGATAATGAGACAGAGTTCCATCCAATTGAAGCCATATGTTTCATCTGATGATTAAAGTGACTTCTTCTAATAACGCTGGAAATTTGTGTAAAGGAAAATTTAGAAACATCATAACATTTAGAGATCCTTCAAAAAACAGGGTCCTATTAAATTTAGGCCCACACATTAATAGACCACCTATTTTGATTTCTCGTGACTCTGTATTCATGCGGATTCGTATCAAAATAGTAATGGAAGTTGTGTCTATTCACGAGACCATTGTTATGAAAAGTACAATCATCACTAAATAACACATTATCAAAAATTCAATTCGAATGTTAAAATCATTTCCATAAGTTTCTTGGCAAAGCTGGATTTTATATGGATGAAATCTGTGTTTTTAAAGAATTCCTGAAATACTCACTTGACTTATGTTAGTATTTTTGGATTGGATTTTGACCAATATTACGATTTTCGATAACTGAATTTACTACTGTAAAAATATTTGCTTCATCTTCAGACAGTTTTTTTTTTAGACTGGGTTTTTTATAACTGGTTTAATAGTCTCTCAAAAACGGCTGGTTTAGGATGATCTCTTTCGCCAACCTTAAAGTATAAAAATATGCCAATACGCTCTTCTTTTGAGTAAATCTCCATTTTTTACTATAACAAAATAACACAACTATACAGACAGGCTTTTTAAACTAAAGTAACAGACTAAATTAATTATCTGCCGTTTCTAAATACTATAGGAAACTAATTAAAACACGAGATACAAGATATGAGAAAAGAAATAAATAAAAACAAAGAGGATAAGTAGGAAACTGGGACAGAGTCAAAGGAAATAAAGAAAAAACGAAAAACGTACTAAAAGGTAAAAAAATATACATAGACAACGATTTTACAGGGAATGAACTGGTGACACAAAGAGAAATAAGAAGAATAGCAAGAGAAGAAATAAATAAGGGCAATATAGTTAGAATCCGATATCGGAAGATTACAATCAACGAGAACGAATATAAATGGAACAAAAGAGAGAAAGGAGTGACTATGAGTGATAAAGGGCAAAATTGGCAAACAATGAACTAATAAGAAATAACTCAAAAAAGGAGAGAAATTAAAAGCAAATGAACAGAGGCAGGAATATAAAAACAACATCTATATCGAAAAAACAAAAAGAAACAAAAAGGATAGAAGATAATAAAATAGACGGGAAAAGAAGTAGAACTAGTAAAAGAAATGAAAAAACAAAAAAAAAATAGAAATATTGGGAATAACAGAAACAAAAAAAGTAAAAGAGATACAAAGAATACATGGAGGAAAAACTTATCAGTGAAAGAGTGATAACTATAGAAATGAAACTAATAGAGGACGAGACGTTGACATTAATTGTAGCTACGGGGCAAATGAAAATACAATGAAAGAGGATAAGGATATATTCTACGAGAACGTACAAATAGAATAGATGAGGGTATAGAAAATATTATGATTTTGGGAAATCTAAATGGAAGAGTAGGAAACCAAAATAGCGGAATAGAAGACATTTTGGAGAAAGAAGGAGAAGAAACAAGACACAATAATGGAGAAAGGATAAAACAAATATGTTCTGAAAACAACCTAATAATACCAAATACCAAATTCAAACACAAGAATATCCATAAGTACACGAGAGCACAGCCATCCAGAAACGAGAGATTAGTGATAGACTATTATCTAATTAACAAAAATAAATGTAACAAGGTAAGAGTAAACAGACAAGCAGAAATAGAGAGTGACCACCACTTAATAAGAATGCACATGAAATAGAGAGATAAACAAAGACCTGACAAAAGAAGGATACAGTTAAAGTGAAGATAAGAATGTATAAACTAAAGGAAGCACAAATACAAGAAAAATACCAAGACTCACTTCAAAGAAAATTTAAAGGAAAAGAAAAACGAAATAGTATTGAAATGAAATGGGAGACATTCAAAAGAATTATTCTAAAAGCAGTGAAGGAATGCTGTGGAACAACAAAAATAGGAAACACAGAAGCAAAGGGAATCAAATGGTGGACAGAAGACATAAAAATGATGATAAAAGACAAAAAAGTTAAATGGAAAAATACCTACAAACTAAAAAAATAATGGACTACGAAGAATATAAAGAAATAAGGAAAGAAGCAAACCGACAAATTAAAAAAGCAAAACAAGAATCATGGATAAAGTTTGGAAAAACTATGAATGGGAACTACAGAGAAAACCAAAAACTATTTTATGGAAAAATAAAGCAACTCAAACAGAAAAAAGAACACAACATGATACACAACATGATTATAATCGTATAATGGCGAATGAGTCTGAATTATCTGAAGATAATAATAAATGCAAACGCTGTAAATGTAACAGCTACGCGGTAACTAGTATGAAGTGCGTGAACTGTGGGACTTTGTACTATCAATCGTGCGTTGGAAAATACAACATCACTTGTACAGGTGAAGACCTAGTATGCTGTGCAAAAATCCAATCCTTAAGTGAGGTTAGTATGCCAACAGAAGCTACAATTCATCCACTGAACGATGCCATACATAGTGAAAGTAACTTACAGGAAGCCAGGTATCTGCACTTAATCATACATCAGAAAGATATCTTAATATCTGAACTAAGAGACAAAATTACACTATTATATAAAACTATATCATTGATGGAAAGCCTGTCTACAAACATACACAGAAACAGAAAACTTTACAAAATAATATAAACAAAAATTCAAATAAAACTCAAAATAAATTGAGCAGCAATGCCATCTCTTCACCAATAGCTGATACAAGCAATTTAAAAATAGTGCAATCTGAAAGAGGAACCTCTAAAGAATCTAATCAAGTTACCGTAGACCAGGTCGCACATGCTATTAATGTCGCAACTGCTGCAATTCCCAGTAAGATGACTCTCATAGACAAAACAAATATTGAAAGCGATTGGCAAACAGTATCACATGAAAATAAAAACAAAAGGCGAAATAAAAATATTATTACTGGAACAGGCGAAACAACAAACGAATTAGTTAATGCTGTTGTTAAGGAAACACGCGCATGGTTCCATATATCCAGATACTCGCTCTCTGAGTCCCTTAAAGAAAAATTAAACGCAAAGTACAACAGAAAAGACTTCACTATAGAAACTATTAACACGGCCCATCCGAATCCAACTTTCAATAGCTTCAGGATAGGCGCTGATTGGTCACTTCTTGCCACACTACAAGAACCACATTCCTGGGACAAAGGAATCCTTGTAACCCAACCCTGTACATTTTTTTACGGAAATCTCCGAGGGGCCAAAAAGGAACCTAATTGTAGCAGCATCAAGGAGCAACATCACTGGACATATTTCTATAAGCAAGACTGGAAACAACAAAATTGGAGGTACAATCCACATAAATCCACAGCAATATTTTGAAATACTCCACATAAACTAAAGTATTAGTAATAAAGTATGCAAGCTGGAAGCTTACTTGCATAAATGCGCATGTAACGAAAATAGTAAATCCTATCAATACATATGTATAAACGAGCATTGCTTTTTGTCGTAATAGGGGTAGGCACGGTGGCGTTATGTTTCTAGCAAAATATGATGTTTCTTGTCAACCTATAAATGAAATTAATTTATTATCTGTACCATATCATTCGGAAATGTGCGCAGTTGATAGCTGGGACACAGTTATTTTAACAATTTATCGTCCGCCGAACGGAAATCACGATGTATTCTTTAATAAACTTACTGATGCCTTGCAAATATTATACAAAACAAATACAACAATCATTGTAACTGGTGACTTTAATATAAAATTTAAACAAAAATTGGAAACAAGTACGCTTACACTAGTAACACTAATGCAATCATTTGGCCTAACAAGTAATTTAACAGTAAATACGCGTAAAGAAAATATGCATGATAATATATTTTATAGCATTAAACAAAACAAAATTGCCGCGCTTGATCTAGGTTTCTCGGATCATCTAGCTCTTACATTAAAATTCCAAATATCTACACTCGTTAACACAACTAAACGTGTAAATCATAGGTATATTACAAACGAGGGGCTATTTATTTTATATAATAAAGTTGAAACAACCAATTGGGGATTTATACAAGATAATACACTGGATATGAATACAAAATTTTCTATCTTTATTGACATACTTACAACTGCCGTTGTGAAAGCTTTCCCAGAAAAAAGTAAATTAATAAAACCGAATGTTATGTAATGTCAATTGGTTTACACATAAATTACACAAACAAAGAGAGCAATTACAAAATTTAGTTTGATTTTAAGTACCTATTATATAGGTACATAAAATCACCAGAAATATCTACCCAAATAAAAGAATTAAGAAAAAAATATATCGCTGATATTAAATTTGCTAAAAGAAGTTGCAAACGAAAAATACAAACTCTAAATGTCCACATAATGCAATGTGGAATATTATTAAAGCCCAAACAAATATTAAAAATGAAAATAAAATTCAGGATTTACCATTTAGTATGTTGTATTATTAACAACACAGCAAATATCTCAAATAATTACCGCCGTCGCAAAATTCATTTCAGGAACACTTACCTATTCTAGCGCCCACTCCAACTCAGATAGCGCTACAAGAAGTAACGTATATACAACTTAAAAGCATTAAAAAACTCTACATGTACAGATTATTATGGTCTAAATTCCAAAATAATTAAAACACTAATGAATGTTATTTTAATTCCTCTAACAAACTTAATAAATAAAAGCATTAGAATGAATGAGTTTCCCGATGCCCTGACAATTGCCAAGGTTATGGCGGTATTTAAAAAAGGGGACATACAATTATCAAATTTTAAAGCAATATCAATAACACCAATTATTGGTAAAATATTTGAGAAGTTGATTGCAGTCCAAATATCTAATTACTTAGAAGATTCTAGGAAATTATATTCCTTTCAATTCGGTTTCAAAACTAACAAATCAACCTCTTAGGCCATCCAGAACCTAACATAGTATGTAATTGACGGTTTTGAAAATCATTACTATACGTATACCCAATTTTGTGACCTAAGTAAAGCATTTGATTGCGTGTCGCAAAATATACTATTAGAGAAGGCAAAACTATTACATTTTGGTAATGCTGCCGTAACTTTTTTATCGTCATATCTGGAAAATAGGCAACAATATGTTGAAATTAACACCAATAAATCAGAAATACGTCACATATCATTGGGTGTTCCACAAGACTCCGTCCTGGGACCTATTCTATTCCTAATATATATAAACGATCTTCCTAATTGCGATAACCGGGCACACTGTACACTCTTTGCGGACGATACAACACTACTATGTCAAAATGAGGATATTCGTGAACTAGCTGCAGACATGAGCAACATTCAGACTAACACTAAGCAATGGTTCCTTGCAAACAAGCTGTGTCTGAATGATGATAAAACAGAGCACCTCATGTGGAAAAATACCAGAAACCTATTACAATGACTGTGTACAATTTCCTGGTATAAAAATTGATAATAAAATAAAGTGGGACCATCACACACTTTTTATATCCAATAAAATATCCAAATATGTGTATGTAATTAGGAAGCTAGTGTACCAATCACTACAGCTACAATTGAATGTTTATTTTGCTAATATACATTCCGTAATATCATATGGTATAATAAATTGGGGCCATGCGGCATCAGTAAGTAATGTTTTTAGAATGCAGCGAAGAGTAGTTAGAATTGTGGCAGGTATTAAATACAGAGATTGTTGCAAATTAAAAGATTCTGATTTAAAAATTCTTACGGAACCATGTATTTATATTTATGAGTGTCTCATTCATATCAAAACAAACCTTACATGTATGAACCACAATCATTCACCCATAATTAATCAACTAGACACGCCCATTATATAAGACCAGTATTCAAACGATTATTGAAATCAAGAGATGGTTCAAATTACTTCTTTAGTAAATTATTTAATTTTCTACCAAGAGAGATGCAAGAGCTGGATGACGTGCAATTTAAAGCGTCATTAAAGAATGTTCTATTATCGAATGCATTTTATTGATGTGATGTGATGAATTCTTTGATTAAACACGTTGTCCCCTGAAATTTTGAATACGGGCATTTCAATGTATTACTCGTTGCTTAGATACCACGCTCGTCACATATTTTAATGGACTGACTAACGGGAAATAATCAGTAATTTTTAAATGAAATATTAAAATTTCTAGTGCAGTGTTAATGATAATAATTAATATTGAGAGTAATAAATCTCTATGAGCATTACTGCACTAATGTTTTACATAATAATGTAAAAACTCCAGCTAACAGTTAAAACAACTACTCCCCGTACTAAAGCACCGCCAGGCATTGAATGATATAACTGTTAGCTGTCGTTACATGTCTAAAATAATATTTAGCACTATGTAACAATTTTGTGGTGTTATCGTTTCTTAACCGCGTCTCGAAAAGTGTTATGTAAGACAATCTGCAGACACGTGTTTCGCTGTATCACAGCTCATCAGTGCAGCTATGTCGTAATTACGTGCGTCCTTCCAGTTGGAAGGCCGCCACGAGAATGAATCAATTCCAGTTAGAATTGAAACATTGCCGATCTTCGATTTTCGAGGCGCGTTTAAAAAACGATATCACCACGGACAAAAAAGGCCCGCTCTCGGCATTTAAATATACAAATGATATCCGTGGTGATATCGTTTTTTAAACGCGCCTCGAAAATCGAAGATCGGCTATGTTTCAATTCTAAC
>CAXAKX010001047.1:5000-11212 GCA_963969525.1 Ontholestes murinus
AACGCATATTATATTTTAATATTATAAAAATAATTTCGACAAGAAATAATTTCGAAACTTTTACCACGGTTCGCAATTAATTTCCGCTCGTCGATCTTTTTTCCTTACGTTTCCTGCGAGCGAGCGAACGAACGAATATTATATTATCGAATGATAAAAGAAATTTCGACAGTCATTCTGTACCGGTGTGGCGGTCGGTCGGTGTGCACGGTGCGAAAAGCGAAATTTCGATCGACACGAAATAATTACGAAATTTTTACCACGGTTCACATTTATTTCCGCTCGTCGATGTGTCCTTTCGTATCGCGTAAGCGAATTAACGAAAATTTTATTTTAATAAAATAAAAATAATTTCTGCCGTTATTCTGTACATGTGTACGAAAAATATATATGTGAGGCGGTCGGTCGGTGTGCACGATGCCAAAAGCGTTATTCGGTACGGGCGTGCGAAATAATTGTACGCGGCGGTCGGTCGGTGTGCACGATGCTAAAAGCGTTACTCGGTACCTGTGTGCGAAAAACCTAAAGTCGAACGTTTTGACTTCGGTCCGCTTTATTTCCACTCGCCGATCTGTCCTTTCGCATCGCGTAAGCGAATTAACGAAAATTTTATTTTAATAAAATAAAAATAATTTCTGCCGTTATTCCGTACCTATGTACGAAAAATATATATGTGAGGCGGTCGGTCGGTGTGCACGATGCCAAAAGCGTTATTCGGTACGGGCGTGCGAAATAATTGTACGCGGCGGTCGGTCGGTGTGCACGATGCTAAAAGCGTTATTCGGTACCTGTGTGCGAAAAACCTAAAGTCGAACGTTTTCACTTCGGTCCGCTTTATTTCCACTCGCCGATCTGTCCTTTCGCATCGCGTAAGCGAATTAACGAAAATTTTATTTTAATAAAATAAAAATAATTTCTGCCGTTATTCCGTACCTATGTACGAAAAATATATATGTGAGGCGGTCGGTCGGTGTGCACGATGCCAAAAGCGTTATTCGGTACGGGCGTGCGAAATAATTGTACGCGGCGGTCGGTCGGTGTGCACGATGCTAAAAGCGTTATTCGGTACCTGTGTGCGAAAAACCTAAAGTCGAACGTTTTGACTTCGGTCCGCTTTATTTCCACTCGCCGATCTGTCCTTTCGCATCGCGTAAGCGAATTAACGAAAATTTTATTTTAATAAAATAAAAATAATTTCTGCCGTTATTCCGTACCTATGTACGAAAAATATATATGTGAGGCGGTCGGTCGGTGTGCACGATGCCAAAAGCGTTATTCGGTACGGGCGTGCGAAATAATTGTACGCGGCGGTCGGTCGGTGTGCACGATGCTAAAAGCGTTATTCGGTACCTGTGTGCGAAAAACCTAAAGTCGAACGTTTTCACTTCGGTCCGCTTTATTTCCACTCGCCGATCTGTCCTTTCGAATCGCGTAAGCGAATTAACGAAAATTTTATTTTAATAAAATAAAAATAACTTCTGCCGTTATTCCGTACCTATGTACGAAAAATATATATGTGAGGCGGTCGGTCGGTGTGCACGATGCCAAAAGCGTTATTCGGTACGGGCGTGCGAAATAATTGTACGCGGCGGTCGGTCGGTGTGCACGATGCTAAAAGCGTTATTCGGTACCTGTGTGCGAAAAACCTAAAGTCGAACGTTTTCACTTCGGTCCGCTTTATTTCCACTCGCCGATCTGTCCTTTCGCATCGCGTAAGCGAATTAACGAAAATTTTATTTTATTAAAATAAAAATAATTTCTGCCGTTATTCGGTACCTGTGTACGAAAAACATATATATGAGGCGGTCGGTCGGTGCGAATAAGCGAATTGACGAAAATTTTATTTTAATATAATAAAAATAATTTCTGCCGTTATTCGGTACCTGTGTACGAAAAACATATATATGAGGCGGTCGGTCGGTGCGAATAAGCGAATTGACGAAAATTTTATTTTAATAAAATAAAAATAATTTCTGCCGTTATTCCGTACCTATGTACGAAAAATATATATGTGAGGCGGTCGGTCGGTGTGCACGATGCCAAAAGCGTTATTCGGTACGGGCGTGCGAAATAATTGTACGCGGCGGTCGGTCGGTGTGCACGATGCTAAAAGCGTTATTCGGTACCTTGTGCGAAAAACCTAAAGTCGAACGTTTTCACTTCGGTCCGCTTTATTTCCACTCGCCGATCTGTCCTTTCGCATCGTGTAAGCGAATTAACGAAAATTTTATTTTATGAAAATAAAAATAATTTCTGCCGTTATTCGGTACCTGTGTACGAAAAACATATATATGAGGCGGTCGGTCGGTGCGAATAAGCGAATTGACGAAAATTTTATTTTATTAAAATAAAAATAATTTCTGCCGTTATTCGGTACCTATGTACGAAAAATATATATGTGAGGCGGTCGGTCGGTGTGCACGATGCCAAAAGCGTTATTCGGTACGGGCGTGCGAAATAATTGTACGCGGCGGTCGGTCGGTGTGCACGATGCTAAAAGCGTTATTCGGTACCTGTGTGCGAAAAACCTAAAGTCGAACGTTTTCACTTCGGTCCGCTTTATTTCCACTCGCCGATCTGTCCTTTCGCATCGTGTAAGCGAATTAACGAAAATTTTATTTTATTAAAATAAAAATAATTTCTGCCGTTATTCGGTACCTGTGTACGAAAAACATATATATGAGGCGGTCGGTCGGTGCGAATAAGCGAATTGACGAAAATTTTATTTTATTAAAATAAAAATAATTTCTGCCGTTATTCGGTACCTGTGTACGAAAAACATATATATGAGGCGGTCGGTCGGTGCGAATAAGCGAATTGACGAAAATTTTATTTTATTAAAATAAAAATAATTTCTGCCGTTATTCGGTACCTGTGTACGAAAAACATATATATTAGGCGGTCGGTCGGTGCGAATAAGCGAATTGACGAAAATTTTATTTTAATATAATAAAAATAATTTCTGCCGTTATTCGGTACCTGTGTACGAAAAACATATATATGAGGCGGTCGGTCGGTGTGCACGATGCTAAAAGCGTTATTCGGTACGGGCGGGCGAAAAACTTATATGCGGCGGTCGGTCGGTGTGCACGATGCCGAGAGCGTTATTCGGTACCTGTGTGCGAGAGACATATATATATGGTGGTGCACGGTGCGATGAGCGAATTTTCATTTTACGCAAATAAAGTCGAGTATTACGCTTCGTTTCGTCTTGTTTCACACACAAATGATATTTTCGGGCAGTGCTAAGTGGAAAAATAAAAATAAAATTTCTCGCCGTTATTCTGTACAAATATGCATCAAACAGCTGTATGGGCGGTGCAGGTCGAAAGCGTTATTCGGTACCGGTGTGCGAAAAACCTAATGTCGAACGTTTTAACTTCGGTCCGCTTTATTTCCACTCGCCGATGTGTCCTTTCGTATCGAGTAAGCGAATTAACGAAAATTTTATTTTAATAAAATAAAAATAATTTCTGCCGTTATTCGATACCTATGTACGAGAAACATATATATGAGGCGGTCGGTCGGTCGGTCGGTCGGTCGGCGCGCACGATGCTAAAAGCGTTATTCGGTACGGGCGTGCGAAAAACTTAAATGCGGCGGTCGGTCGGTGCGCACGATGCCGAAAGCGTTATTCGGTACCTGTGTGCGAGAGACATATATATGGTGGTGCACGGTGCGATGAGCGAATTTTCGATTTACGCAAATAAAGTCGAGTATTACGCTTCGTTTCGTCTTGTTTCACACACAAATGATATTTTCGGGCAGCGCTAGGTGGAAAAATAAAAATTTAATTTCTCGCCGTTATTCTGTACAAATATGCATCAAACAGCTATATGGGTGGTGCAGGTCGTTCGGGTGAAAAGTGGAAGATTGAAAAAGAACGACCAGGCGAGCAGTATATGTATATATATCGCAAAGAAACGCCGAAATAAATATCCTTTTGGCTTTAATAAACCGTCGCATGGGTAAAATAAAATTTTTAACAAATTTTTGCCCTATGCGACGGACGGAGAGACGAACGACGAACAACGGCGGGCGACGACACACGGCAACGGGCGACGACACAACAACCAGTGTAGTGTAATGCCATTATATACGTTACGTGTAATAAGTCGGCCGGCGTGTTTTTAGTTTTTATCTCTTGTGGGGGAACGCGAGGTCTCAGTGTGTTCACCAAGCTGCTACTTCTCTAGTATTATATATAATATATAATAAGAAGATGTGTGTGGTTTTGCGTGTTCGGTGTGCCTCATATAATCGTTCCCCATCATATTAAAACACATAAAATATCATCATCGTCTGTTGAAAATAAAATCACGGCCTCACGTGTCTGGACAGTTCGATGTATTTAATATAAAACGACGACGAACCGGAGAGACGAACGACGAACAACGGCGGGCGACGACACACGGCAACGGGCGACGACACAACAACAGTGTAGTGTAATGCCATTATATACGTTACGTGTAATAAGTCGGCCGGCGTGTTTTTAGTTTTTATCTCTTGTGGGGGAACGCGAGGTCTCAGTGTGTTCACCAAGCTGCTACTTCTCTAGTATATATATAATATATAATAAGAAGATGTGTGTGGTTTTTGCGTGTTCGGTGTGCCTCATATAATCGTTCCCCATCATATTAATACACATAAAATATCATCATCGTCTGTTGAAAATAAAATCACGGCCTCACGTGTCTGGACAGTTCGATGTATTTAATAAAACGACGACGAACCGGAGAGACGAACGACGAACAACGGCGGGCGACGACACACGGCAACGGGCGACACAACAACACCAGTGTAGTAGTGTAATGCCATTATATACGTTACGTGTAATAAGTCGGCCGGCGTGTTTTTTAGTTTTTATCTCTTGTGGGGGAACGCGAGGTCTCAGTGTGTTCACCAAGCTGCTACTTCTCTAGTATTATATATAATATATAATAAGAAGATGTGTGTGGTTTTGCGTGTTCGGTGTGCCTCATATAATCGTTCCCCATCATATTAATACACATAAAATATCATCATCGTCTGTTGAAAATAAAATCACGGCCTCACGTGTCTGGACAGTTCGATGTATTTAATAAAACGACGACGAAACCGGAGAGACGAACGAGGAACAACGGCGGGCGACGACACACGGCAACGGGCGACACAACAACACCAGTGTAGTAGTGTAATGCCATTATATACGTTACGTGTAATAAGTCGGCCGGCGTGTTTTTAGTTTTATCTCTTGTTTGGGGGAACGCCGAGGTCTCAGTGTTGCACCAATCTGCTACTCTTATTATAATATATAATAAGATGTGTGTGGTTTGTGTGTCGGTTGTGCCTCATACAAAAATCGTTCCCCGTATTTTACTACATATATAAATATATATCATCATCGTGTTATTATCGTCTGTTGAAAATAAAATCACGGCCTCGTCGTGTCTGGACAGTTCGATGTTTTAATAAAACGAGACGCGAGAAATCAGTTGCCGCCCGAGGAAATTTTTTTCTTGTCTCTCACCCACCATATATATATACCGTCTGTTGAATATAAAATCACGGCCTCGCCGTGTCCGGACAGTTCGGTGTTGAAAACTCTAACAGGTAGTTTGAACCTGTCCGAATAGCACGTTCGCGGGACCCATTTCGTATATTCGTTTATGCGTATGGCCCTTATGCGAGCAACATGTAGACTGAACATGTAATATTTTTAAAGTAGCGGTGCGTAAAAACTCCGTGAAAATTCAAATGCAATAACTCACCGAATTCCGAGCGAGAATGAAAACTTATGTTGATTGAAATATATATATCATCATAAAGTCAGACGTTCGGGGGACCCGAGCGCGTGGTCCCCTTGGCCGAGACGATGATTTTCAATCTAACGAACAATGATGTTTTTTGTAGTGTGTGTAAGCCTTGGCGAGATGTGAAATTTATAAAATTTCTCTTCTCTCTCATGCCATATATATGATATATTGATGCATTTCGGAGTTGTGTGGACCGAGAGTCTCTCCACTCCTATTCTTGGTGTTCACACCGCCGGCCGGCCGCCGTGTGCTCGTGTACATGTGCCGTCGTGTGCTGACGTGTGTGTCTCCGGGCGCATTATCAAACAAAAAAATTCGTGGGTCTGCATAAATGTGTGAACGTCTAGTCGCAATATCGCCGTAGCACAACCGCCGCCCCGCGTTTCGTGTCTTTTACACAAGTTGCATCACGTCCAC
>CAXAKX010001048.1:0-34528 GCA_963969525.1 Ontholestes murinus
CTGCTAAAGTTCAAAAAATATTTCATAATTTTCTACCTTATATAAAAATAATAATTAGAAAAAACACGTAAATATTTCGTAAAATCTGCAACAAATGAGTCTTATTAAGACTACAAGAACTAACCACTTTTGAAACAACTACTTCTCCAGCTAATACTTCGACAGACATTGAATAATACAAAAGTAATTTGCGTGTTACAAAATAGCAAGGCTATCAAAGCAACACTAGTTTGAACGTATTTCTTTCTGTAAAATGAACTAAAAATGATTGAATGTACGTTAAATAATTTGTGAGTGACTATGTTATCATAAATTTGGAACAATAAATTAATTTAGGTTGATGTAATTAGAAATAAATTAGCAAAAGCAATTAAATAATTCAATACTCAATTTATAACCATCTGCAGACACGTGTTTCGATCTCTCGATCTCTTCAGTACAGCTTTATTATAAAATTGATTTCAAATATAAATAAAAACGTTTACTAAAATAAATATAAAAATAATTTATGATTATAAAATGAGTAATTTCTAAAGAGAAATATGATTATGTAGATTACATACTTTTTGAGAAGAGTTATGTACAGACTTTATGAAATAGTATTGTGGGTTTAAGAAGTTATTGATATTGATGTGATTTTCATCTTCGGTTAATCTACTTTTAAGCAGCTCGTTGTATACACAAATAATTCAGTCTTAACCATACTTATCAAATCTAACACTTTTGTACTTTTATGTCAGTGTTTTTTATGCAGTAAATGATTACATTTATATTTTACATTATTACATAATATAATTAAACGGAATATCTAACACACCCTTAAATTGATATAAAATAGATAATGGCAACGCCCATTATTAATTGAATTATTTATTTATGATACTCTGGTTAGTAGTTATCTCAGATTAAATTTTTTACACATTATGTGTGTTTTAATTAAAGTTCTTTATAATAATGCATATTATTATTACATATTATATGAACTGTTATAAATAATTTACATAATATATGTATCATTAAAATATGCAGCAGTGCATTATTAAATAAGTGAACTGAATTAATTTTTATTTATTTTTTTTATGCATAAATGTAAACTTAACAATAAAAAAATTTAACTCTCACAGCTTAAAATACCTTTCTTTAAAATATGTTTTAATTGTTGGATAGGGACGTAACAAGTAGTATCATTCAATATTTTCTGATTTATACATCAGTTGCCATAAAACGTAAATAAAATCGTTAGCTTACTACTTCAATCAATATTGTTGAATAATTATAAGCAATCAAATATGCACATTAATTGAGGGGTTTAATTGTTCCGAAAATATGTACTCATTTACATAAAAATACTTAGAGGCGTTGCTCCTTGTCTAGAAATATTAAATTTATTGTATTGATCTGCCTAATATAATTTAAAATATTCTCACAAATGAGCGATAACATAACAGGTATTTTAAATATGTATTAATAATGCAACAAATAAAAACTTGATAAAGATAAATTTATGTGCATATACATAGTCAATAACTTTTCTACTTATGCATAGGAAATGCAAACCTTAGTCGCCTTCTCCCGTATATGTTAATAATATAAATTAATAAGAGAGACGCCATGGGAAACGCAAAGGAAACAAAATGTATTAAAAGTATACGCCTTCGATAGGTTTGCGAAATTAAGCTTGTCATTAATTAATGAAATATACAATTCTTCTACTAGAAGAAGTAATTCAGCACTTAATTTACGTTAGGTAAATTTCTGCTTGTATATCGTGATCATTTAACCTATAGTCAATGACATTAGAAGCTTTACAACAAATTGGAATGATTTTTTGGAATTCATTTTTTGGCAACAGAGTCGCTTTATTTAAAACATACACAGATCGATATCTGAAGAGAGAGGCGAGGAACGCAATGAGAGAATGCATAATGAGCAGATAGTAGAAGAAGCAAATGACGGCAGCTAGAAGAAGTATAAAAAAGTATTATAAAGGTGGGAGATATACATAGGTACTAGAAAGAACAAGTGAAGTATTAAAAATGATCACCAACAAATCAGAATTGTGAAAAATAAATGAAAAATTAATGAAATAAAAACTACTACTATCGAAACTACGAAAAGAAACAAAAATAGACAGACTGAAATCTGATATTTGTAAATAGAATAAAATTTTTAGAAAGCTGCTGAATCAAATATGGAATATATGTGTATTGAGTACATTTGAAATAATCTGTGCTAATATTAAACGCATTAGATCTTTGCTACCTTCTGTTTTGCCTTCTTTCTCAGTTTCTCTCATTACCGCCATTAACCACATCTTGAATTATTTCATAGTCTCTCTTATTATCACCATTATCACCTTTCGTCTTTTCTGCTGGTTATGTTGTTCCTAATAATGACCACCTAAATCTTAAATTATGTCCTACGCGGCGTTTTACTAATTCCACTAAGTCCACTCCTTGAAATCTTCCTAGCACACCCTCTTTTTATGTTATGAATACATTATAAAATATAAAATAACTTGTAATCAATCAACATTATGAATACATTGCGCAAACTGTTATTTCTCTCAAAACCCTATGTCCTTCTCTATTTTCTATAAGTCCATATACTGTACATTTTCCATTTTTTTTAATTACATTATTATAGTTATTTCTGTTTGTAATGTCTCAAACAATCCTTCTCGTTTTTTGTATCATAATTTCGTTTCCTTATGCCGTTTTCTCTTCGATGAATGAAGGTCTCTTTGTTTATAAAATAAAGCACTAAAAACCTTTCTTCACACATATACCGAATTGAAAAATTCACTATGTTTAATAAATAATTATTTGTTGTTAAAACATAGTAAATTTTTCAATTCAGTGTAAGTATGGATTACCACGTAGTAACGGTCGCAACCATTCTCTTTATTTCTTCACACAGTTTATTTGAAATACCAAATACACATTTCGGACACAAAATGACCATTATCAATGGTTTAATACTCTTCGTTTATTTAATAAAATAAATACATTAGTGAAATTAAAAATTATTTTACTTTTCTATCTTCCCTTTACTTCTAATTTTAATTCTTGTTCCTGGAATACTTTCTCTAACAGTAAAAACTTAATTTAACTAGACCATCTACTACTATATTCTATATTACTAAGTAAAGTGCGATGCCGGATAATTGGAGATTACCATAAAAAATTAATCGATTGTCAACATTAAATGATACGCATTCTTATTTTAATAAAATAATAAATCATATTAAAATTTAAATGCCATAATCGTGTTCGTTATAATTAATTAGATTGATACATTTATAATTAATTACTTTTAATGTTTTAATCCAAATTTAGTAAACTAAAAAATCACTTATTTTAAAGTATAGTATTAGTGAAATGGTTTAGTGATTATTTTAATTTGTTTAAGGAATACACTTGTGTTGAAACCATTCAATTAATGAATTAAATAATTTCCTAATATTGCCACTCCCCATTTTGACTCTTAATTACCAATTGCATTAATCAAATAATGTAAATATTAGGAGTATTACTCAAAGATAACATAAAAAGAAAATAATTGATTAGAAGTAAAATAACAATTAAACGCATTTCACAACGACATTAGTGATCATGACGTTTGAAGAACAACCGACAGTTAATTCCGTTAGACATTAGCAATCATGACGTTTGTAAGACAGATAACACCAGACTGAAAGACCGCGGGTCGATAGCCGTTTGACAGAAAAAAAATTATTGTATTGTCATATTGTTAATTACATGTAAATTTATTTCTTTTTTTCTGTAAATAAAGATGTTGGTATATATAACAATTAAATGTTTTTTTTTTAATAGGACCAAAAAATAAACACTAATGGTGTGTATGCTTCATGTAGCAAACCTATTACTAAAACTATGTTGTTTATTTAATATAACACCAAAAAACAACAGAAAGTTGGAATAATAATTTTCTCGAGTATCTTTTGAATAGGGCCTGCTCTTTATTAATTACTATATTACTTTTGTTATATGAAGTGCCTTCGACCGAACTTGCATCATTATGTTATTTATTTAATTACTCTTTAAACATAATATTATGCTTAATTCACCTTATATTTAAATAAATAAAAAAATCAAGAAAATATACACAAATTATATAAATATCCAAGAAATCTTATTATACTCACATTGAATTATAAAATTGACTTTGTTTCAACCACAAATATCTATTTATTTTTAATAATTAAGTGTAGTGAAGAGAAGAAGAAAAATGAGTAAGACACATTAAACGGCGCGAGCAGACTTTCCAGGACCTTACAATATGGGAAGTTCATAGAAAACCAAAGAAGGAACCGAGTCGATTACTCACCTATAGAAAGTTTTTGGATTGAATGCCAGGAAAAAAATTAATAAAAATAATTCATTTTTAAATTTAAAGGAGGCTGCCAATAGTTAATTCCAAGTAGCAATCATCGACCGCCAGAACTTCCACGGAAAACTCTCGAAGGGTAACGTGAATATTCTGTATAGGGCATTTAACCCTGAATTTAAAATATCAATTTTGGCAGATATCAGCCGATGATTGAACTTTGGAGATATCAACAGGTTTAGGTTTGTATTAACTAAGAAAATCCAAACCAAATTGATTAAACAATAATACTGGCTGGTCAGAGCAGAGAACTTCCACCTCAAAGGACAAAACAACGGCTATGGAGATTGAAATTCCTGCCACTAGAGAGGATATGTTTGAGACCGACAATGAGGAAGTACTCCTAGCCAGCAGTGGAGAAGAGGCTGGGCGAAAGACCTCCAGACATCTAAGATTCGCCTAAGCGAAGCCGGGAAAGGGGGTTTAAATGCCTCATCAGCAAAGGCATGGTGCGAAAAGAGGCAGCACAAAAGGCCTTACAGCCTTATGGTCCAGCACTTTTATAAACTCGATAAGACTAGAGGTACTTGATTTGACCTTACTCACAGCGTACGGCGCGTTATTGATAAAAATGGCGTGTACTACCTCTATTTTGGATCATCAAATGATTGCGTTTGATATGGAAGCTATGAGTACGGACATAGCAGAGTGCAGAGTGCCACGATAAACGGACTGGGCACTATATAACGAGTGCCTTCAGGGCCTCCAATATAACATTGCACCCGCAGAGGAATTAAAACAGGCCTCATTACATCTAAGTGATACCACCTTAGCAGCCTATGAGAGAAGCTGCCCGGTAAAGAAAGTAAACTTCTCGAGAAACGTTCATTGGTGGAACAAGGACTTCCAAGAGCCAACGCAGCCAAGAAAACAGGCAACTGGTCGGTCTACAGAAAGGCCGTGAATGAATTCAATAAGCAATTTAGGGAGTCTAAACGAGAGGCTTGGAAGACCTACTACGAAGGGATCGACAACCTCACCCCAGCAAAGTAAAGTATCCGAATATAATTCTGGATGCCAAATTGACGTGGAATCATAATGTCGTCCAAACCATGGTCAAAGTAACGATGTCGCTCTGAGCCTGTTGACGGCTAATGAAAAAAAGCTTGGGGTTAAAACCCAAAATCACGTATTGGCTGTATAGAACGGCGATGGTACCTATTGCCACCTATGCTGCCCCTGACTGGTGGCCAAAATCCCAGGAATTGGACAGGCAAAAGAAGCTGTGTAGGCTTCAACGTTTATAATGTCTACGCATCACTGACAACATCAGAGGAAGGGAACACTGCCGGGAGACTAAACAGGACAGTTAAAAATACTACAACAAATCGACCCGATCCTTCTGCCCAAACCCACGGATATCATGTCCAGAAGGCTCGAAACCAAATACCGTTTAAGGTGTTGATTGAAGACCCCAAAACAGCTTCGATGAGAATCAAGAATTACAGAAAAAAGTGCCAAGGACTACAGAAATACTGGAATAGCTATTTACGGCCCTAACCAAAACCATAGGAACTTCATGGTTCTGGGTTCAACACCCACAATTCTGCATACGATAACAATTGTAATTGATATGTGCGCCAGGGAATGCCTGGAATAGGTACCTAAACGGCCTAAACATATATACATTTGCTCAGAGAGCCAAGCCTCTCTGTCTGGAAATGTCGACAATCACTCTCGCAACTGGCGAAGAATAACTCGTTAGCCCTTACGTAGATCCCAGTGGACGGGCGTAGCGAATGCCACTCCTATTAGACCACAGCCACTTTTCCGACTCCCCATGGCACATAGAAAAGAGGTGCTGCAAAATGTCAAAAGAACAGAATACGTAAGTACTGGAACTATGCAAGGCATCATTAAATTGGGAGAGGTAACATAAAGGGTCCACCAATAGGGACGCGCGAAGTTTTCCGGAAGGGTGCGGCCATGTTGTATATAACCCCAAATCACCATGGCAAGTTTGAGTGTCGAGCAGCACGTGCAAATTATTAAATTGTTTTACGAAAATGGGTCATCAGTTCGAGCAACGTTCCGCGCACTTCGCCCATTTTACGGTCGCGATGATCGGCCTGTAGAGTCGACTATCCGTCGATTGGTGGGCAAATTCGAGTCGACTGGTTCAGTAAACAACCAGCCAACACTGACACGTCGACGAAACGCCCGATCGAACGAAAATGTCGCTGCTGTCCGTGAGAGTGTGCGCGTGAACCCGAGGCAGTCCATTTTTTGTCGTGCACAGGAACTTGGCCTTTCGGAGACATCAACTCACAGAATTTTGCATCTGGATTTGGGTCTGCACCCGTACAAAATCCAATTGAGCCAGGAGCTCAAGACCACAGACAGCGTCGGGCGTTCGCTGACTGGGCTCTGGAGCAGTTGGAAGCAGACCCCCATTTTGGCCGAAAAATCATCTTCAGCGACGAGGCTCATTTCTGGATGAACGGGTATGTGAACAAGCAAAATTGCCGCATTTGGAGTGAGAACAACCCACACGAGGTCCACCAAGTGGCAATGCATCCCCAGAAAGTCACTGTTTGGTGTGGATTTTGGGCCGGAGAATGAAGCTGGGGCGGCCATAACCGTCAATGGGGAGCGCTACAGGTCGATGATAACCAACTTCTTTTGGCCTAAACTGGATGATATGGACACGGACGACATGTGGTTCCAGCAGGACGGCGCCACGTGCCACACAGCCCATGCCACAATGGACATTCTGCACGAGCGATTTCCGGACATGGTATTCTCGCGCGGAGGCGATATCAACTGGCCACCGAGATCGTGCGATTTAACGCCTTTAGACTTTTTTCTCTGGGGCTATCTCAAGTCGCTGGTCTACGCCAACAAGCCTCTAAACACCGATGACCTCAAAGTCAACATACGCAACGCCATCGCTCAAATTGAGGCCGATATGTGCTCCAGAGTCATCGAAAATTGGACCTCCTGGATCCGGGCTACCAAACGGAGCCGCGGTGGTCATTTGAACGATGTTATCTTCCATACTTAATGGGGTCGAATAACCTTTCGAATGAAAAATAAATTTCGTTTCTACCTCACACACAACTTGTTTTATTCAATTTTAAAGTTCACGCGCCCTTATTGGCGGACCCTATATATCATTTTATATATACATCAATGTCAAATTGACATAATCAATGTTTCTCGTAAAACGAGCAAAAATACGGTTTTAGTGACCAACAAATAATATATGTATTTCAAACTGGACCTCCTACGACGGATTAGTGAGGAAGAGGATCAGCGGATTCGAGTAGAAGATCATTCGTAAGAGTGAACTCCGCCCTTCTACATGCAGTCAAAATTATTTCTATAATTTTTTTAGTAAGACTTGTAAAGGGAATAAACTAAAATAAACTAAACTAAACTATACATTTTTTTCCTACAGTTTGTGTACAATTTTATATTTATTTATGTAATGCATGTTAGATAAAGTTAAATACAATATAATTCAGGAAAAGTATATTACCTCTCCTAATATAAACATTTTATTCCATAAAGAGAGTAGCGCAGGAAGTATTCAATATATTAAAGACATCCCTAGCCGCCTTTATGTTCCAAGTACAAACCAAGTCCAAGAAAATATCTCTACTATTCGGAATGCTGAATCCTAAAAAATAAACAATCGGACATCTATAAACCTAACAAGAATGTATTAAAAGAACAAAGCAGAAAAGTATACTCTCCAAAGACTTAAGGTACTACCAATATCACATTTCCCAGACTGAAAGAAAACATTTATATTTCTTCTAGAGAAGACTAACACTCCTGTTCCAGCATTAAGACAAAATATAAGCTATTAATTCGCTCTCCCTTTTGAAGCATTAAGGAATAGGTGGAATATATCCACCTTTAGAGTCAAACCAAAGAAGAAACACTGAGGTCATGTCAAATCATTCAGCTGGTACAAATTTTAGGAAATTTTAGAAATTACCATATGTACTGAGTGGTGGCCTGGTTCAATATTAAAGATAATATCTGGTAAAACTCATAAAACTAGTGAATGGCCTTCAACGGCAAAAGATAATATCTGGCAAAACTTTTAAACTGGTGAATGGAAAAAATAAATGCAGAGAAACAGGACAAACTTATCAGAAAAAAATAGGGATACTATATTCTTTTGTGTGGAACATCTTAATAGATTACTAATCAAGAGAACTAAATGAATCTGGTTGCTCGAAAGCGGTATAAAGATGTATTAGCTATCTAATGTAAAGTGCTTAAAAATAATAGAAAGATGGTGTATAAATAGGGACTTTTTAAAGAATCTGTTTAAAACAGAATTGGTACTGTTCAGTAAAAAAACAAAACATATCTATGTAAGCTAATTTAATACTATACTTACTTTTCCTTCACAAAGTAAATTTTTAGAAGTAGTCCTGGATCCTAAGAAAATCTATAGTTAGTATTTACAGACTAAGCTACAGTATCATATTCTATTCTCTTTGTAAGTGTAGAAGGATCCCTTTACGAATAACCAGGCAGAAATACTTATAAGTGCCGAAAGGCCAACTAAAATGTCGACAAAAAAATCAACATCGTTCAAGTAAAATGGGGTTTGGCGGTGTAATACAACCCTCAGTCATCAAGACTAATTACCGTATTTTTGCTTACCGTCTAAGAATGGAGCAATTATGGACACTTAGAGAAACTGATTGTTCATAAAGGATTGGGTTAAGACTCAACCCAGTAATCTCAGTCCCGACCAACAGATTTATACTTGTTTTTTTAAACAACTATCTTCAGACCAATCATCTAACCTAAATACCATTTAACAGGAGACACTTCAATTATTATTTGAAAATAAGTAAGTCAATCAATCGTAAGACAGTGGCCGGTAAAAAGTTATGTGCTGTGTACATTACCAAAATTGGTTTGCTGAATTCTGTTCCAATCGCAGAAATATTAAACATTTCTCTAACGACCGTAAGAAATCATTTGCACAAGCTAAGATATGTTAGTAAACTCCATATTTGGGTTCGACATGAACTCATACATATTCGTTTAACAATGCGCATAAACAGGCTGCAACTACTTCGAAGGCAAATATCCATCAGAAGAAGGTTATGCTCTCAATTTGTTGAGATTACAAAGGCGTCGTTTATTTTGAGTCGCTACCACAGAACAAAACCATCCATATGGCTATGTTTGGTCACCAATGAGATAAATTGGATGAAGCTATCAACGAAAGGCACTAAAAATTGGCAAATTGTAAGCGTATTGTCTTCCGCCACTACGACGCGCGACCACACACAAGTTCAAACAGAAGTAGCTCTTAAAATGGTAATCCAGACAATTGATACATAAATTCTGTTAACATTACTAGTATAAAATCAAAGAAAATCCTCAACGACCAACTCAATAATTACTTGCAAGCTTCAACAAAATATATTTCATTATTTTACCCAACAAAACGATCAGCCGGGACGTCACGGCCATAATTGGTCTACACGAAACACCTATTCCCCAACAAAATGCTAAAATGTGTTAAAATGGAAAGTTTGGCGGCCTAACCATCGTAAAAATAACACTCTCCTAGCATCTCACTCTCCTAGCATCTCTATCTACAAACCAAATATAGTGGTAAAACTAACTATTATTTTAATATTATATATAGCCTCTAAGAATATTAAAGGGACTGTTGGTGTAGCAACAACATCAACGTTTGAATATAAAATATTATTTAATGTTCCCAGGGCATTTAAGTGAAATATTATGCCATAGTGATTCTTTTGAACCAATTTAATTATTCAGAGTAATATTTATCAGATTCTTTGATTATTTATTTATTTATTTATTCTAGATGAATTATAAATATTTCTTTCGACTAGTATTAATGACAAAAAATTTAAGAATAAAAATGAAGAATAAAAGAGAACTTATAAGTGTTATACAATGAAGGAATATGACGAAATCAGCTGATTTTAAATATACTTAGTTTGATAACTTAATTCGTGATACTAAAATACTAATTATAGGTTCTAAAAATACTGAACTGATTTAATTAAATTGTGATCGAAACAATTATTAACAGCTCTTACGCTGTCATAATTATAATTAATTGTTTATAATATCCGTCTATACTGGGTTATACTTTAATACCTTATAAATTCTAATTTCATTTTACCAATGTAATTAATTTCTTTCGTATTAAATTTCCTGCTTCACTTTTAAAGGGAATTATGAGAACAATTTTACAGAGGAACCTAGCGACGGTTTCGCGGTAATTTACTTTACAATTAACTTTTTTGTGAAATCTGTGTCAACAACAATGACAATGATATATTTTCATGGCCGCTCGTACAAGATGGATTTAATGCTCAAGACAATTTGAAAGGCGCGGAAATGCGCAGAACTATATAATCTGCGTCATGATGCTTGATAAATTTACCATGAAATAATACAATTTTTTTAACTTAAATTATTTTAATGTCGATATGTAATAGGAATAGAATGTAAGCTATTCAAATGCATGTTGTCAATATTTATAATTATTCCTAAGTAACAAATTGATGTGTGTTTACCATTTGGTCGAAAGCTGGTACGTATAATTGGTTTACATACATACATTTAATTAACAGGAACATTTATAACACATACTACATATGTCATTGCAATATATAAAAAGGTAGATAATTAATATTTCCTGCCTTGGAATACTACGTATGAAATTTAGAAAATGTTCTAATTAGGAGCATGTTAATTATATATATTTTAGTTTTATTTTATCGAGGAAAAATCACAAATTTATTTATTTATTAAAACAAATCATTACTGTTTTATTAATTTGTGTTAAGATTAAGTTTATGAACTATTCCTAAAGGCCACAAATAAAACATGAACTTATAGTTGCAATTAGTATTATCATCTTAGATATCTAGTCTTAAACCTATTTTGAAATAAGAGCTGATATTCTTGAAATAAAAAATAAACAAATATCTTTTGAGGAATCAATTTGATTCGATTCTTACATGTAACAAATAAATTGAACTGATATTTTAATTGTTAAACATAATTTAAATATGAATTTAAAGTGTTGTTAACTTTAACAAGTAATTAGAATATGTTTACTCAAAAAAAGAATTATGTTTGACAATTAAAATGTCAGTTCAATTCCACATCTCACCTATTAATTTGTTAATGCATTGTATTTTTTCTTCATTCAACACTTAATAATCAATTGTAAAGGTCGAAACTATAGTTGTGTCAAAAATTAATAATATGTAAACTTTGTGTATATTGTACAATAAATAATGGCATAAAAACGTAAAAAGTGTTTTATATCTTTTTTTAAATTGTCAAATTTGTATTTGAAATTCGCGACACTGTGGCTTAATTAGGTGAAGAATATACATTAAAATTGCATTGTATTGCGCCTGTCCTTGCATCAGTCTATATGATACGGACCTGGCTTCTCCTTAAATGAAGATGTGTAATGGTGGTATGTTCAAGATGGCTTCTAAGGCTGCTATTGGGGTGGTGCTTAGGGCTCCTGTTGTACGGAGACATGCTAGTCTTTGTGTACTGCTCAGGAGACCTATCGCCCCCTTTTGCTTTGTCCTGGACCACCACACCACTGCTCCATAGGCTATCATGGATCTTATCACCATGGTGTAAAGCTATAGAGTCATTTTATGGTTTAGTCCCCAATTTTTTCCGCACCTTCTGCGTCACCTGCCCAATGCTATTGTTGCTTTTTTGGTGGCTTTTGTGATGTGTGGTCTTTTGGCGTAAAAGGTTACTCCCAGGTACTTTGCCTCCCCTACAAAGGGGATTTCTGTACCCCCGAGTTTCAGTGGATTTTGGCCTTGCAGTGCTCGTCTTTTTGTGAAGATGACAATTTGTGTTTTTTTTGGGGATTGATTGCCAGTCGCTCCTGTTTGCACCAATTGTCTACTATGTTTAGGGCTCTTTGTGCTCGCTTCGAGACAACTCCCGCGAACCGGCCCCTGATGACAATGACTAGGTCATCCGCGTACCCTAGGCTGTGGATATCCTCTTTGGACAGTTTCCCTTGTGGGCAGCCTCCCCCTGCCTTAGCCTTAATGGTATGGCGCCCCAAAGTGAATATGATTGTCCTTTTCTCTAGGCTGGCCTTGATCCATTGGCAAAGGCTTGTCGGGACTCCTTTCCTTGCTTGTGCCTCCACGAGAGAGGTTGTTGTGACGTTGTTAAACGCCCCTTCTATATCCATAAATGTGGCCATGGCTATATCTTTGTCTTCCATTTACTTTGTGATGAGTCTGTTTAGGTCGTTCAGCACCGAGTCCGTTGACTTACCCGGCTGATATGCATATTGCCTGTTGTTAAGGGAATCTTTCCCCAGTATCTCATCCCTTATGTGCCTATATATCAATATTTCCATTATTTTTAGTAAGCATGAAGATAGGCTGATAGGTCTGTATGACTTTGGCGTTAGATCAGCTATTCTGCCTACCTTGGGCAGGTAAATTTTCCTTACGCTTTGCCATGATTTTGGTATATATCCCCATGCCAGGCAGGCTTTGAAGATATTTGACAGGTGCGGCACCAGTTTCTTTATGTCGATTTCTAACAGAATGGGATAAATCCCATCCGGTCCCGGTTAGACGGTTGGAACCTGCTGATGGCCCATTTAATTTCAATGGGTCTTGTGACCTACGTGGCTAATCTCCAGTCCTTTCGGTCGGGCCTTTTAGATCTTTGGCTGGGATTGACTGGCTTGTTATGTTCAGTTGTTGAAACGCACGTTCATTTGGATGTGCCCTGTGCAGATATCTCGCAGCGTACACTCGTGACGCCAAGAAACAATTCTTGTTACATTCTCCAAGAATAAATATCATGTCAACCATTTCCTCTTGAGTTCGGAACATTTTTAGAACGTTTATCAAAAATGACTTATGGCTGCTACTGGGGTCTAATAATTTACTTTGACAATTACCAATCTTTTGTTTTCTCATGGCACACTTGGGAACGGAAAACGTTTCCCGACATTTGCGATGAAATTCCTTTTTTCTCCGAAATTTTGTTATGCAATGTGTATTTTTTTGTACCAATGAAAAATTTAGAGTTTTGGCTATACAACATGACAACATGCGAAAATCAATCAAATTTTTTTTTTTCGTAAATTACCCGAAAAAAAAATTATGTGAAGGTATACGAGGTCTTAACCTGTACCTCAATTCAAAATTTAGGCGCCGGCGTCAATTAGTTCCTCTACAAAAAAATCTCAAAAATGGGGCGCAATTTTGAAAGAAGGGGTTATAACAGCGAAACATCTAAAGTAAAGGGTATAACATGTTAGATAAAAAAATAAGTACTCTCCGAGCACTTTCCAAATCTGCAAAAAAAAATAGGGCATTCCATTTAAAAAAACATAAGTTTGGTACGCCACTGGAGTACGGCACGCCACTGATGATTAGAAATATTTTTGAAACATAGCGACGGTAATTATGCACCACTTTGCTCTTATTTTTTTCGATAGCTTTTATCGTAAGGGAGCTATGGTCTGAGGCGTCTTAAGTGCCACACCGGTATATAGAATTTCACTTGTGTGACCGACATTACTACTGTAACAACAAAAACAAAATTTAAAATTGTTACTTTAAGCTCAGCAATAAATGGCTAAAGCATTGCAAATACACTTAATCACAGTAAAATATGTTGAATGTCGTAAATAAACTTATTATATAGAGAGTAATTGGAAAACTTACTTTTTAAATAACATTCTTCCAAATTCTTTTAATAACCTAACAATATACAAAATAATTTAGATTTTATTCTACCCACATTTTCTAAAAATATTTTATATTTCTAAATGAAATTAAAAAAAAACCAAAAAATATAAAAATACAAAAACATTTCATAAATCTACAACAATGAGTTGTATCAAGACAACGAAACAAAACACTGTTGAAACAACTACTGGACTGCATAATACTACACTAGTTTGTACTTTATTTTGCTTTTGAAATATTTCTTTTTTATTTTATATTTATCATAATGATAACATTTTACCGTGTTAGATAATCTTTGTAAATAATTAATCTGTAGTATTATTGTTGTTATATTTAAAATTAGCACAATTTGTTAATAACAGAAACTTTTTTATTCTCGAAATAAAAATAAAATAAAAAGAATCACTTTTCAAAATATTTGATGACTTCTAAGAAATATCAGTGCTACAAGTAATTATTAATATAATTTTAAACCTTTCCAATATTACCATTAAATAAAACGAAATTAAAGAGTACACTTCACAGGTCAATCAACAAAGGCATATGCGTGTTGGTACCGGTTACTCGCCCAAAAATTTACTGCAGTCAACTAGAGTGTGACCGATAGCCCCAAATCTTAATTCGATGGCGTGACCAAAAATTGGCCACTTCAACGAGCTCTGCGCAGCTATTTTTGAATCTAAATTTACATACTACGCTTAGCTAGCTTGGTAAATAAGAGTCTGAAAGATCATGGATTTATGCCAAAGTTGGTTCCCTTTTCCAATATTTTCATCATTAATCATTAAAGAGTTTTTGCATTAATCCTTATGTTACGACTACAATTTTTTAGAGTTGTTCAGGTATTCAATTTATTAATTTTAAAGTGTTGGTGTTGTAATGAAAATTAAGAGTTTTGTATAAAATTGTGAACACGAAATTTATTAACATTTATTTAGGTATACTGAACAATTTTCTATAAACATATTTTATATAAGTGTAATTTAAGTATATAAGAAAACAAGCATGCATGTCTATATACATATATGGAAGATATTCTATTGTCGCCTTTCACTATCATATGTCAGTATGGTCAAATATAATATTAATATTACAGAAAATTTTGGTTTTCAGTTATTTTTTTCACAAGTAATACCATAAGTGATGGCAATTTATTCGAATAAATTTTGTTTTTGCATGAAAGTTTGTTGCTTAGCGATTTTAATGAGAGCAACTGTCACGAAAAAATCACGAGCCGCCAGGCGAGTGATTTTTTCTATCAGTTGCTCGAATAAAAATCGCGAATAAGCAACAAACTTGAATGCACTAAAGACAAAATTTATTCCGATTTAATTGTCATCACGAATGGTATTTGGAAAGACTATTCCACGACTTAAAACGAATATCGGTGAACGGTTCAATATTTATGTTAAAATGCTACATCTCCTGCAGTATTTTAGCCGATAATTTCGACATTGATTAAACAACACCTTACTTATAATTATATGCATTTACCTTATTCATATTCTATGCCCAGTCGTCTAGAATCGCGGCAATAGTTCCCATTGAAGTTTTTGCTAAAAGCTGATAGTTTCTATGGGCGCAAAATTCTTCAAATTATTTTCAAACACATGATCTCGTTTTTATTGTATTTTTTTGGTACAGAACTTGCCCCCGTCGCATTTATTATGGATGATAAAGCGCTTCCTAATCTTTTGATTTTATAACCTACTACAACTGACATAAATATAACCAACGTTTTTCGTTTTTTTATCAAGGCTAATTCAATTCATTTGTCGGGAAATAGCTAACTTCAGGTTATTCAGGTGAATAAATAGCAAGTTGGTGTTTATTCACTTATAAATTGACGTGATTGGCTAAAAAATATCACATGCCTCATTTTCATTGGCTACATGCAATAGGAGTGGAATAGTCTAATATAAAACAATTTTTGATTATGTTATGTTACGTAAATTTGCAAAGAAATATTTTTAACTTACAAATTCCCTCATGTGTCAAATTCAAGGATAGGAGCAATATGGTGGCAATTCAAATTACAGCAGCTTTGTTTATCTCGATAAAACAAAAAGGAAGAAGTGATAAAATTCCAGTAGGGTGATAAAATCCCGGTAGGGTAATTGTAGGTGTTGTTGGTTCGTATTTGTCAAAAGTGACATTACAATCGAATCTCCGACGGGCATTCATTTTTTTCGAATAATTAATCGTTTCGACAGTTTAAAATCAAACGAAATTGATGCAATTATTCAAAACAATATACCAACTAATTTATTTGTAACGGGTGTCCAACAATTATTGTAGTCCCGGTTGGCGTTGGAATCAAAAACGTAGGTCGATTCTTACATGTGCCAAATAAATGAACTGACATTTTAATTGTCAAACATAACCTAAACGTGCATTTAAAGTGTTGTTAAATGCACGTTTGACAATTAAAATGTCAGTTTATTTATTTGGCACATGTAAGAATCGACCTACGTTTTTGATTCCAACGCCACCCGGGACTGCAATAATTGTTGGACACCCGTTATTTAAAATCAATTTTATAATAAAGCTGTACTGAAGAGAGCGAAAGTACGAAACACGTGTCTGCAGATGATTATAAACTTGAATGCTAGATTTTTTAATTGCTTTTGCTAATTTAATTTAATGAAATCAGTTTAAATTCAATTCTGTTCACAATTTTTCATATTATAGTCATATTTAATCTAAAATACATTTTATCATTCATTAGTGTATTCAACAGAAATAATTTCATTCAAATTAGTGTTGCTTTGATAGTTGTAGTATTAGTAACACGCAAATTAATTTTGTTTTATTAAATGTCTGTCGAGGTATTAGCCAGAGAAGTAATTGTTTCAAATTAATTTGTTTTGTAGTCTTAGTAAGACTCACTGTTGTGAGTTTTCGTATTATTACATTTATCATGATACAGTTCTCCTTCTTTCAGTAAACTAGATCACTTTATACAGATATAATCTATTCAAATTTCAACCTTTTAATAAATATTTAACAAAAATCGAAGAAGAAGTTGGCATTCGAAATCTAATCATGTCTAAACTAAAATCATACACACGCATGTCAATGACTCCTAATTATCGTAAATAAGTTTCTTAAAAATCATGAAGCGTTTATATACAAATGATATTTCCATAATTATTTAGGTGAATTAGTGAAAGATGCCTAGATAGTGACAGTGGGTATTATTTCTTTGAAGAAATTGTTTGTCTGGCTTATTAAGAAAATTGATATTTTACGTATAACTGTAACCAGAATTTTGAGTGTTATATTGAAGCATATATGACTTGGCCTATCCAACGTCAAATTTTTGTTCAACACTCGTTATAACTGCAAGTTCACTGGTTACAATAACAACTACAATGTAGTGTAAATTCTTAAATAATTTTAGAAAATTTCCTATTTAGATAAAGACAAAAAATAGTTTAATCTGAATAAGTACTAAATTAAGCTGCAGTATCTATATTCAAACCAAAAAAACAAGCGTATATCTAAACGAACCTTTAAAATTATGTTTACTTTTAAACTCTTCTACAAGAATCCAAAAATTATTGTTTTGAATAAAAAAGGTAACCATTAAATATCCAGTCAGTTAGTTACTAATTAAATTAAATTTAAACAATCTTTTTAAAAAATTGGGTGATAGATTATTATGTCGATAGTTTTGATATACATACTTGTATTTAATGTTGTTCGTATCTGAATCTTCTACTTCGTTATACATTTAAAAATATAAAATAAAACACGTAATTACTGTTTATTTATTTATTATACAAACAAAGTAACTATAGTCAAGCCGTCGAGAGCTGACTGTGACTTATCGCATTATATTGGATTAATCAAGTGTATCCATAACCAAATTTAATACTGCACCAAATTTTAAATTATCGAGTGTCATATATACATAAAAAAAGAAATATAAACACGGTTGCATAACCGTAAAAAAAATGACATGCGCAAGCGCGAGCTAGGACGTATGTTAACCTATTCTTTAACATACATACATACATTTCGTCTTTCATGTCATTCTTACCCGGTGTCATCCCATGATGATAATATAGCAAGATGGATATTATTTGCTATACAACAAATAATTCCTACTACGATAATGTTTTACTAGTAGTGGTAGTAGTGTTTGGCTATCGACCACTTGGTCCTTCCGCCGTGTGATTTGTGTATTTGAGGGTATGTAAATGAGCTTTGTACTTTAAAGGATCGCCCCCGTCACTCTAAAGCACCATTAATTGTACCCCAATGGTAAAAGTTCAGTAAAATTGAGACGTTGCTGCGTATAGAAATTTATGTGTAATTAAAAAGACTGTATCACCAGCAAATGCGCTTATTTATTGATATCATTATAATATTGTTATACATTGCTAAGTGTATTATTAAGTCGCATTACTTATTACTGGATAAAGTTTACCTGGCACAAAAAAGTTAATTGTTTGTAACAGGTAATTGCATTATAAAAATTTGGCTTAAGTAGAGGATTACGTTTAGTTCTACATAACACTACACGGCAATTACCTCATTTAAGCTTAAATTAGTTATTTGGCTTTTTAAATTCAAGAAAATTAGCTGCCAATATTTGCTCATTCAGAATATATAAAAGAAAATCCCGCTTGGTCCCCGATCACTTGAAACTCAACTTTGAGTCGAAAATGTATGCAGATTATTATGTGCGCTAATTTCGAAATTGGTGACGTTGTAAAAGATTGTGTTTTTGTTGCAGTAGTCATTTTGAAAAGTTGTAACATAATGGCCGCAAAGAAAATAAGTCGATTGGCATTACACAAAGTCGCTACGAAGAATGATGATAAATCGACTGATAGAAAGAAACGAGTAATGTATCGGTTTTTACTTGACACATACGGGCTTGCCAAAGAAGATAAAATAAGTAAAAATATTTTGTCTTAGCTTGAACATATGTTTTTTCCAAGATATTTTCAATACTAAAAATCGTCCAATAGAACATCAAGTGTTTTTATGAAAAAAGCATAATGTTTGGTTACAAGAAGAAATTACTTTTCCTAAATCCGTTTACTACGATCAAATATCAACTTCGGTTAATCGAGGTCGTCCTTCAAAGAGTTTTGCTAAAAGTTCTGCTGTTATAAAAAGACTCAAAAAAAGTACTTCCATGAAAGAACTCGTGCACGTACTGTAATGAAAGTACGAGAAAGTAGAGATATGAGTACTGCCGATTTGATAATTGAAAAAACTTCACTAAGTAGAGGGAAACGTATAATGGAAGAATGGAGGAGTCCCGAACAAGAACCAAATGCCATGACACCTGAGAAGGCTTTGTCATTTATTATCTTGGGTGGTTTTACAAAGCAGCAATATATGCTTATTAGAGCAATAGCTTTAAAACGTGGTTGCAAATTATATCCAAGTTACAACACTATTCTACAAGCAAAAAAAAAATAATTTTGTATTATGGAGAAACATTTCTACAATATAATTAGAGGATGTTTTGAAGGTTGTTTTTCTATTAACCCAGTATATACTACTAAACATGTCAAAGTCAATGCATTAAGGGGTGCTTTTGACAAACAAATACTTCAAATTTGGAAACTAAACTGTATAATTTGTATAAAAAATGTTCTTCGTACTTGAATTAAGTGATATCAATTTGTCGCATTTAAGGGTTGTATTTTTGGGTATATTCGACAAATATAAGTTTTTGTTACCTAATTTCAGATTCAGCATACCCAAAAACATAAACTTACTCAAATTTTAATGTAAAGTTTGTTCAAACTAAAGAGTAAACAATTTCGATCGCGTTTTTCGCGTTCTAAACCACTGTGCATCACTCGAAAGCACCAACTTGGACTATATTTTAGACTATAGACCATAATTTTTATTTTATAAATTTGAACTGTCTATAACTAGTCATATTTAATAATTTATTAACGATTTATTGATTGATACGTTAAAAATTTACGCAATGTAAAGTTTTTAAATGTTTATATTATTATTCTGCGACAATATTATTATTATATTAAAAGATAATTAGAAATCATTCATCAATATATTAGTCATTTTTAAATTACAGTACAGTCAACAAATTTGGAGCACACCGCAAACGGATTTAAGTTATTGAAGCATTCTTAGAAATTATCTTTGGAATTCACAAGTAATAGTAATATCGGAAATACTTAACATTTTACCGTTACTGTCAGTCACGCTTGTAAATATTAATATAATTACACGAAGTTATTTATATTTACTTCCGAAAACATTGGAAAGTGGATTAGTTTAATGGCGATATTTTAATGGCCAACGACACTATTAACTATGTTAAGTATTTGGGTCTATTTAAAATAATACATAAATATATTTTTTCGTCAAAAAGGAATGGAAAATAGTTTATTTTATCAAATTATGCCACATTAAAGTGCTATTTTGCGCGAATTGATACCTAATAAATATCTTATTATTATTATAAGTTTATAGTACTTTTAAATATAATCAAATTATAATAGAAATAAAGTAAATTATAAGTGAACTATTACAATTATTTTCTTTTTTAAGGTGCGATTTTATAGAAAAAAATATACAATAAATAAAATATAGTGAAAAACTTAATTCTTAATAGAGGCCACCTTGCCCACTAAATCAAATTAAAATAGATTTTATGTGGCCATTAATTATTTTTATTTGGCAATAACAATTGATTTCATAAATAATTTAAACATATTAAATTGCAGAAAAAGAACAAAAGCCAACCCAAAACCCGAAATATTAGAAAACAGAATTCGCAAATATAAATTCTCCCTTAAATATTATTATTAATCCGTATTCTTGTATTATGTATATAAAGTAAATAAAATATATTTATTCATGTAAAATTTTAAAAAATATTATAAGGAAAAAGAGAGATTATAATAGGTTTGTGTAGAGAATTAAATACACAGCCAGAAATTAGCGATCTTTGTCAATAATTCGGAAACAAAAGTAATTATGATTGTTATTTTATAAAACTAATTAATTTTAAACTTTTGAAAAATGATAATTAGATTTTTTAAATAAACATTTACATCACACTTAGTATCACCATAGTATCGACCAATCTAGCCTATTATTGTCAAACTGTAAGTGACTTATCTAGATTTTTGCAGATTATGCGAAATAGAATAAAACTCCTTTCCTATAATAAACGGCTATTGTGCATTGGCACGCGTGGAAGTCACGAGCTATGATAAACTGGCATTTAAAATTAAATATGTAGAATATCTTGCTGGTAATCCTCATAACTAAAGAAATAAATTACGTTATTCCAGAAATTAATTTACATTAAAGAAAACAATACGAGGGTGTTTGCAAAATCCGAAAAATGGCACCATCGTCGCGTATTGAGGTTATGTTTAGTTAGTAGCATCTTTTGAATGGACGGACACCAAGTTTCAGCCCTATTCGTCTATTTCTTTGTGTTTGGCATTCGTGTGAATCAAGGAAGTCGATAGATTTCCAAGAAATATACGAAAAAGAATTTCGTGTGGTGATTAAACATTACTCTATGAAAGGCAAAACGCCCCAGGAGACTAAAGAGAAGCTTGATAAACATTATGGTGACTCTGTACCTTCGATTAGAACAGTTTATAAGTGGTTTCAAAATTTTTGGACTGACCATATGGGCACAAGTGACGTTGAACGTTCTGGACGGCCTGTGGAGGTTACGACTCCAGAAATCAGTGATCAAATCCATGATATGGTGATGGATGACAGAAGAGTTAAGGTGCGTGGGTTTGCTAGTGCTGAGAACATCTCGACTGAACGGGTACATAATATTTTGCATAAACATTTGGACATGAGAAAGGTATCCACAAGATGGGTGCCGCGATTGCTTACGCTTGACCAAAAACAGAATTGTGTCAAGTATTGCAAGGATGGTTTGCAGCTGTTCCAGAAGAATCCGGAGGACTTTAAGCGTGTTTCGTCACTGAAAGCTTATGGCGACTGTCTTTTGGTATTCGCAAGGGATAATCCTCATCGACTATCTGGAAAAGGGTAAAACTATTACAGGTAAATATTATTTATCGTTATTAGACCCTTTGAAAACCGAGCTGCAATAACAACGACCGCGATTGGCCCACAAGAAAGTCCTTTTCCATCACAACGCACCAGCACACACCTTAGCAGTTGTGGTTGCCAAATTAATGGAAATAGGATTCCAACTCGTTTCACATCCCCCCTATTCTCCTGACTTGGCTCCCTCGGATTACTATATGTTCCCTAATTTGAAGAAATGGCTGGCGGAACAAAGATTTAATTCAAACGAGGAGGTGATTGCAGAAACTAATGTATATTTTGCAGACATGGATAAATCCTATGACTCAGAAGGGATCAACAAACTAGAACATCGTTGGACGAAGTCTATAAGCCTAAAAGGAGACTATGTCGAAAAATTAAAAAAGGTTTACCCCAAACTCGTTAGTAGTTTTTATTTTTGCACGAACTTTTCAAACACCCCTCGTACTTCCCCTATATATACACTATAGGGAAAATAATTATAATCGAAATTTTAATTCACTACATCGGATATCGAATTCATCCCGGACGTGAACATCGATAACGTATGCGTATACTCATGGGCAAAGATTATTTAATCTATATTTATGTATATACCTCAGACTTATAAATATGAGGTACTTAGAAATTCTTCTGACAACAAAAGTAACGATGATAAAGAAATATTTTTTAGGCAAAAATAGCTCTGAAAAACAATAGAAACATTTTTATACACAAAAAATAACATTTTCCTTGTTATCTATCTAATATTTATAAAAACATACTTGCACATATGAAATTTTACATTGTTGGTTTGTGTAAGTTATTTAAAATTTTATAAACATGTTGATAGAACTTTATATGGGAATCATATGTACACTAAGATCTGTAACCCGACCTACTTTTTAACTTAAAATTATTATTGAAATAATCAAATTCTAAGATGTTTTATAAAATTAATCATTTCATATTATATTTGTTTAAATATAGTTCCAACAAATTAATTTTACACTCAATATATCTGACTGGAACGTGATCAAATTTATGACAGTCGATGTTTCAGTCACGAAATTTTTGACGAGGTTAATTGGATTGCCATGCCTCTAGAATTCCGAAAATTATATCGAGATACATTCTCAAAAACCGCCACAATATAACTATTTTTTCAGCAATCTGCAAGGAGTCATCTCTTTAGGGGTGATCAAATATGAAGTGATTCGATTTCGCATGTGAAAATATACATTTTAAAAAGTATTCGATCAGGTCTCACTTTTTAATTAAATTATACAATTAAAAAATTCGCTATCTACAAAGAAACATTTAGGAACTTGTTATGTGTTTACTTTTCCTCGACTTTGCGTACGTAGCCGGAATGACCTTTTTAAGAAAGATAATCTGAGCATATCTTCCTAAACTAGTATATTTGATTAGATTTATAGATTTATTATACCATTTGAGGTAGATTAGATTAGATTCATTTAGATGGGGTCTAGAGTGCCTTACAGCGCTGAGACCTAATTACAACTTTTGTGCGAATACCCTATTACTAGTATGTTTCCAAGAAGTCAATTTCTTCGGTAAGGCCAATTAGCTTCCTAGGAGGCCATGACCTGATCCGTTCTGGCGATATCTCTAACTCTCCGATTAGGGCTAGACTTCCACATACGCATTGGATGTGTTTGGCTGTTTCCTCTGCCAATTCACATAGTCTATAAATGGTGTTGTCAACTTTACCTATCTTATGAAGATGGTACTTCACTGGACAAGTAAGTAGATCCGTGACTATTCTTATCTCGCTTTTAGTTCAGCGCAAGAGCTATTTAGGTCTACTTGGCGAGAGGTCAATAAATATTCTGAATTTCCGTTGACTTGATGGGCTTATCCAGTGCCCTCGTTGGACTTTTTTTCTCATGCCCTTCCTTTGTTCTTGGTCAATTGGTTCAGAGCTTGTTTATAGTTCCAAGAAGTTTTGGAATTGAAGGTGTACGCTTTGAAGTTCTTGAGGGCAACCTGGTTGTCTGAGATAATAATAATAAACGCCTTTATTTGCTCACAAAATTGGGCGAAGTTTAGCCATTGAGGTTACTCTACCACTTAACCCATAAAACATTACAATTTGACAAAAAAGAAAAAAAAAACTATCCTAAACTAAAAAAATGCAAATAATAATAAAATAAAATTTCTTTATACGCCGATTGTGGCGCATTCGGTTGTAGCCCCGAACTAACGTGCAACAACGTTAGTTCGGGTCAGCAATTGGATGTGTGACCGATACCATTCACTATTAGGATACCAGTAATGGTGCTTTAGAGTGACGGGGGGTTTGTATTATTTTGTAAGAAATGAGTACAAAGATATTAATAAATAAATAAATCCTTTAAAGTAACAAACTCATTTACACACACAAATACACAAATTACACGGCGGAAGGACGACGTGGTCGATAGCCAAACACTACTACTACTAAAATTACTTAATTACACAAGATAATGTTAGCCAGTCAGACAGATGTGTGTCCCTTTATGGCTTCTTCGTACAACTCTGAGTATAACTTTCCAAGGCTATTATTTCATCCTGTAAGACTGATGGGCCTTGTTCGAAAGGAACCGATTCCTTGTATTTTACCTCGTATAAGCCTATGCCAAATGCGAGTTTTTTATTCGATTCGAACTGTCTTGGCGACCGTCTATAATCACTTTAGGTTCAGAATTTTTGAGTGCCCGAATCTATGTCCTTGAACCATATGTAATAATGGATATCACTACCATAATGTATGTTACAGCCAAGTCATTTTGACTTTCAGTCCCTGAGATCTGCGGCATATCCACAGTTCCGCTGTAGCTTTGCAGAATGTTTTCTCTAGGTGCGCGCTTCAATTAAGTTTTCTATCTAATATTAAATCTAAATATTTCACCCGATCAGATAGCGTAATTGCTTAACTATTAACTTTGGTTGTCTTGATTTTCAGCTTCCTATGATTACTAAAAAGGAACCACAACAGTTTTGTCAGGATTGACATTGAAGCCTTAACTTAGATACCATTTTACTATGGAATTGAGGGCATCTTGGGCTAGAACGATATAATATTGTCATATTTGTCCCTTGAGACAAATGCTATGTGGTCGGCATAACCTTGCATGCAATAACCTGTTACCAGCGGTCAATTTACCCGAATGTCGGAAAACATGTATAATTACATTTCAATTTATTTTTATGAGCTACCCATTGCTCTTATTAATATACTAAATGACATTAGAAGCGTTACACCCAGAAGGATTCATTTATTTAACTTGAGGTTGACATCAAGAATAAAATGATCACATTTTCAAGAAATTTTATTAACAAATAATCTAAAAAAATAAACTCCTTTAGATGTCTGGGCATCTACAAAATGAGATGGTCGATGTCTTCTTGTTCCATCTCTTTCCAAGCAACTTGAATTTCATAGATCAACTGCGCTAGAGTTTGCGGAGGACGGTGCAAAGTAAATAATCTTCTTCCCATGATATCCCATACCTGTTCAATGGGATTTAATTTCGGCGAACGGTGCGGCCACGGCAAAACATTAACACCAGCCTCATAAAAAAAGTTCATAGTTCGACGAGCAATATGGGGACATGCGTTATCTTGCTAAAAAAGTACGTCTGGGCATCTAAATAATGCAATAAAGTCGGTCATATGGCATCTTCAATATAACGCGCAGCTGTCATACTGCCTCGAGTGGATAAAAGACGTGATCAACTACCATAAGCAATAGCCCCCTAAAACATTACTCCAGCAGTCCTATGTACATGCATCTCAATAGCAAACCTAAGATTTGGTCGTTCTCCACGGTTGCGTCGTACGGTTATCATGCGTGCCTAGATAAAATCGTGATTCACCGCTGAATACGACATCATGCCGTTCTGCCTGCCAATGTTGCCATTCTCTGCACCAGTCCAACCTTTGGCGACAGTGTCTTGCTGTCAACGAAAACAGAAATCTTGGAAAGTATGAAAGAAGCCCTAAGGATTGTACAGGGTGATTCATTAAGGGTGGCCAGCGGCCTTATCTCGGAAACCGTATATCCTAGAATTTGGGGGAAAAAATTCTTATTACATAATCGGCCAAAAGAAAATACGTAAAAACATTTTTAAATGCTTAGCTTTCCGCTAGGTGGCGCATTTTATCATTTACATAATTAATTTGCGTTTTTTACAAAATATTACCGCATTAAGACTATTAAAAATTATCAAAATTAGAAACTACTGTACTTGGTTTACAATTTTTGCTGAAGTCATTTTTTTCTACCACCTACAGTTAAGTGGTGGGGGAAGTATCCTTTTGTTTACAGAATATGGTCTGTAACTTCCGTATACCTTAACCGATTTTCACAAGCTTAGGCTCAATGGAAAGAGTATTAGAAGTTGATTACAAAAATAAATAACATTAACACATTTAATCTATGCACTGGCAACTAGAGGGCGTTATGTAACACTTAACCCTATTTATGTATTTTTCTCAGAAATATCAAATGGAATGATATAACTCGAAACAGCTTACAAAAAAGAAAATGAAATTACATGTTGTTTCGTCAAAACCGCAAACTGATATCTCTTGTCATTCCAAAGATATTTAGATTTTTAAAATTTTCGTTGTTGTTTTTCGTTGTTGTTTTGCGTTGTTTTCGAAGTGTTGGTTCACCCTGTAAGGTGTAAATGAAAATATATGGCTAAAGTTACTTTTAGAAAAAATGTCATGTAAAAACAAATGACAACAATATTTATTAGCATAATTAATGAAAAATAATAAAACTTATTATCCATAACAGAAATTTACAAAATGCTGAAATTTCTAAAAGCACCCATTATCTAGTTATTTTAGAAACTCAAAATGTTTCCCCTTATTTGCTGTACCTACACAAATTCAGTCCTTCTAGAGTGAAATTTTACCCTAGATTTCTTAAAATTTCTTCAATGGTTTTGTAACATTACGAGTATATCAAACTATTTTCCTGGGCGATGTTGTAAAAGTAATCAAGTCACCTTTGGAAATGATATTTCTGTTTTGTGATTGTTTATTTATAATTTGTTGTTGCTGTCAAAGTTAATTTGAACGTTTGAAAAATCTCTTTATTATAATGCTTTATTTTTCAAATGATAAAGCATATGATATGCTAGCAATGTTCAACCTATTTCGGTAAGAAATAGGGTACGTAGAAGACAAAACGAAGAAAATGTTATTAACGTCTTGGCATACGTTAACGCTGAACCACGTGCAAGTATTAGGGAAATTGCAAGAGATCTAGAATTAAATTATTCTTTGGTGAATAGAATACCAAAAGAACATAAAATGCATCCTTACCATGTTGTAAGTTAAAAGACATAGATTTTGATCGACGACTAGATTATTTCAACTGTTTAAAAGGAATGTTAAATGGTAATCAACAATTTCTATCTGCAACATTATGGACGGATGAGGCTACATTTTCAAGCTCTGGTAAAATTAACTTGCATAACAGTCACTACTGGTCAGAAACATATCCACACTGGCAGAGGGAAGTCAATTACCAAAATCGCTGGAGCATAAATGTGTGGTGTGGTATTTTAAATAGGAAGATGATAGGTCCTTTTTTCTTTGAAGAAAAATTAACGGGCCAAAGGTACTAACGATTTTCCCATCCTCCTAGAAAACGTTCCAATTCGTAACAGATTAGACATATGGTATAAACAAGATGGTTGCCTAGCACATTTTGCCGCAGGTGTCCGAAATTATTTAGATATTGTATTTTCAAATAAATGGATTGGAAGGGGAAGTATTTTTCCATGGCCAGCAAGGTCACCAGATCTTACGGTTTTAGATTTCTTTTTATGGGGTAGAATTAAAGATTTGGTTTTTAAAACACGTCCAACTACACGTGAGGATATGAAAGAAAGGATTCGGCAAGCAGTAAGAGGTATTTCTGATGCTGAAATTGAGGCCAGTGTCAATTCCACTATAGAAAGACTGAATTTGTGCCTAAAATAACTAAGTAATAGGTGCAGTTATCAATTTTAGTTTTTTGTATTTTTATTCATTAATTATGTTAATAAATATTGTGCCATTCAATTTAACTTGATATTTATTTGAAATGTAACTGTAGCAGTATGTTTTCACTTACAACTTACAGGAGATATCAGTTTGCGGTTTGACGAAACAATATGTAATTTCATTTTCTTTTTTGTAGGCTGCTTCGAGTTATATCATTCCATTTGATATTTCTGAGAAAAATACATAAATAGGGTTAAGTGTTACGTAACGCCCTCTAGTTGCCAGCGCATAGATTAAATGTGTTAATGTTATTTATTTTTGTAATCAACTTCTAATACCCTTTCCATTGAGCCAAAGCTTGTGAAAATCGGTTAAGGTATACGGAAGTTACAGACTATTTTCTGTAAACAAAAGTATAATTCCCCCACCACTTAACTGTAGGTGATAGAAAAAAATGACTTATGCAAAAATTGTAAACCAAGTACAGTAGTTTCTAATTTTGATAATATTCAATAGCCTTAATGCGGTAATATTTTGTAAAAAACGCAAATTAATTATGCAAATGATAAAATGCGCCACCTAGTGGAAAGCTACGCATTTAAAAATAGTTTAACACCTCTTCTTTTGGCCGATTATGTCATTAGAATGTTTTCCCCCAAATTCTAGGACATACGGTTTCCGAGATATGGCCAGTGGCCACCCTTAATGAATCACCCTGTATATAGGGTTCGCATACTAATGGGCCTACCTTCTCCAAACCATTGATCACCGATTTGATGCGTGGTAGGGAAACGGTCTCGTAGGGCTATTTGTCTTAAGCGTTGATCTTGACGTTCTGTAGTACGCGTTGGTTGACCAATTGGTCTTCTTCTTGCTCCTCTACCTTCTACTGCCCATACCTGACACATATGCGACGACTGTAATCGTTGTAGTAGGACATACCGACATCACGATACGCAAATGGTGAAATTGTGGATATCTTCGAACTCCAGGCATTTTGTTTAAGCTTAACACCGTCAACGGAAACACGAAAATTGAAAACATCTGTACTAAACAGCTCTTATAAATAGTTTTATTAAAAAAGGAAAAGTTTTTTTTTTTTATCACAGTAAATATAAAAAAGCACAAGGCTGAAATTATTATCAATGTAAGTTTTAAATATAGCGACTCTGTTGCCAAAAAATGAATTCCAAAAAAATCATTCCTTCTTGTCTTGGTGTAACGCTTCTAATGTCATTGAGTATAATTTGTATAAATTTCTCACTATTGAAACATTCCAAACAAGATACATTTCCAAGCTGTTGCTTTGATAAGGCGGATCCACAATGAAACTCCATAACACCTTAAAATAAAACACTCAGGAAGTTTTTATTTTTATTGTTGATCACTGTAACATGTTTCACCACACAGTGGTTTCATCTACCTTATTCATCTGCCTGATGAAGCCACTGTATCGTAAATCATATTATAGTGATCGACAATAAAAGTGAAACTTTTTTTTTCAAATTAATAATATCCTATTAATAATTTGTTGATTGAGAGCGGGCTGTTAAAAAGCGAGCTGTTACGATCGTTTTCGTTGTCAGGGAAATATGAATAGCTTAATGTTTGTCAAAAGTGGCAAATTATTTATTACATAAAATTTTGAGTATATTTACATGTTTTATATGATAAATTTTGTAATATTAAGTTAGAAAGGAGTACAAAGATGGTAATAAATAAATATAGTAAGACGAAAACCTATCAAAAGCAAATGAAATGCATCCTTATAAAATGATACCATTGAGAAGGAGCTCATCGAAGACGATTAATAATAATAAATAATAACAGTATTATCCAATTAGAAGACGTTATGTTTTCTGATGAGTGCACTTTTTTCCTCAACGGCCATGCTAATCATCAAAATTGCCGCTACTGGTCAAGGCAAAATCCTCACTGGGGGAGAGAAGAACATAAAAATCCTCACTGGGTGAGAGAAGAACATACACAATGTCCTCAAAAGGTTAATGTTTGGACACGGATTGTTGGAAGCCATGTCATTGGTCAGTTTTTCGTTAACTTTAATTAAAATGATGTGCCAACTTTGACAAATTTATATCCTGATCAAGGAAACCCTTAAGTTACAGCGAATATGATATGGTTCCAGGAAGAATTTACCGAATCAATGTCCGCCGGTACTTAACATTTCCAAATCGCTAGATAGGGAGGCGAGTCAACGGACTCGCCACCAAGATCACCTGATCTTAAACCATTGTATTTATTTTTATGGAGAAATGTGAAGAGAATTGCATACAAAACTATACCACGTGATTTAGTGATTTGCGACTAGTTTAGATCGCGCCTGATGTGTTAAATAAGGTTAAAGAAGAAACTTTTATTAAGGATTAGGATGTTACGAGCGTGCGGAGATATATCGGCGCAGGCGCGCAGATCTGACCACCGAACGACGCACCTTGGCAGCGGAGGTCAGGCGGGCCAGGATGGAGCTGTGGCAGCGACACGGACTTATCATTCAAGGGGCGCTGGACCCACCGACTCATTCCGCACATCCCCACATGGATAGAGAGACCGCACGGGGAAGTAGATCACTACCTCTCGCAGTTCCTGACAGGTAATGGAGCGTTCAGGCGAATGGACTAAGTGGACCTCATATTTAAAAAAATATCGGAAATACAAAAAACCGCCTCGAGTAAACACTCGCTTCCGGTTTATGAATGTTTATCAAAAGTTATTCAGTTCCCCTTTTTAACGATAAAGCCTTAAGTTTAAAATTTCATCTCAATAGGATCATTCGTTTTTGAGATACAGCGCCCACCAACAAACACACACAGAGACACATTTTTTTTTCAACTAAGCGATCTGTTAGGCAGATGATTGCAGAATCAACGTTAGACATGTCTATATTATCTATCCAGTTCTAGGTTTTGATGAAAGACTTCCCAATTAGCCTCTGCTATTTTCCACTTCATTGGACGACTGTGGGTATCCAAGCGGCTATCGATTTTACAGATAATGGGAAAGTGGTCACTACCACAAAGTTCCGACATTACTTGATAAAAAAAGGATGGGTTATCTACCTGTGTTTGCAAGAGCAATGTCGTTTATCTTCATTATACGTTCGATAAGACCGTCTCTGGAATTCCTATAAGTAGAACTCCACATATGACTATGGGCATGGACATGGGTAAGCTGTCAATGAGTTATTAAAGGTCAGCCAGTGTAAACAACTGGCCAGGAGGTAGATATAGCGAGCACAAACTAATTGGTTGTGGTAGCAGCGCTCAAACAGCAACGGTTTGAAAATTATTGAATTAAATTGATTTACAAAATATTCGGTTTGATACAATTGCTATACCATGTGTCTCCTGCAGACACAAAGCAATTGGTTGGACTGGGTTGCAAAGCATCCTGATTTCTGGTAATCGTATATTAATGCCGTTACAATTCCATTGTATGAGTTTGTTTGTTTTAAGATGGGGCTTAAGTTGAAACCTAAGACGGTCCGGACCAGCAAGCAACTTAGCCTGTTCTATACCCATAAGGTTATCAGTAATTATATCTTAAGAGAGACTGATTGACCTCTCTTTAATGGATTTAGCTGCTTGGTTCTTTAGTTTCAAGACTTCTTTTAATTTTGCGTTGCTCCAGTGATCGGTTTTGACGAAGTTTGGATTTGGCTTGTCGTATTTCTCGTGGCGTCTAGCTTTTTTGAAGTTTTGGAACATTGGAAATTTTATCCATATCACATTGAGTACCTATGGTAGAAGTCTGCACAGCGGCAGCTTTCGTAAATAGCTTTGTTTTCGAGAACAATGTGGGGCATATAGAACGATATTTTCATTTCGCTTCAGTGTAGGAAATGCGGTTATCTACTCGGATCTTCTGTATAGCGTACTCAATTTGAAATTTTAGGCATTGTCGAGAGCGTGGGGAATGAGGTTCTGCACAGTTAGTACATTTAAAAGGAGACGGACAACTTCGATCGTGTAGAAGGTTGCCACACTGGGCACACACAGAATTATTATTACATTTGTCTGACACATTACCAAATTGCTGACAATTAAAACATCTCAGGTTGTCTTGTTGTCTTATAGACACTAAATAAATAATTAATTATTTTTATTATTTGTTGAAAGTATAAAATAAAAGCGGTAACTAATATGATCTAAAAGGTAAAACATGTGGCAGCAAATGTTTCCAAATTGATTTTTACGTTTTTTAAATTTTGTAAATTGTACCGCTAATATATTTCTTTTTCAATATATTTTATGTTCAATTTACTCAAAAACTTTTCACATAAGTTAAAATTATTGATCTTTATTTGATAAAAATGAATGCATTTAAACTATTATTGCTTTGATAGTTGTGCTATTTGGAAGGCGCAAATTACTTTTATATAATTTAGTATCGTGTGTAATAACAACGGTACATATTTTATTAATCTATTTTCTCTAGTTTTTGAAATAATACAGTCTACCTAGGCTATTTAAATCCCCTTTTTTAATAATAATAGTAGTAGTAGTAGTGTTAGGCTATCGACCACGTGGTCCTTCCGCCATGTGTTGTTTGTGTATTTGTGTGTGTGTAAATGAGCTTGTTACTTTAAAGGATCGCCCCCGTCACTCTAAAGCACCATTAATTGTATCCCAATGGTGAATGGTACCGGTCACCCATCCAACTGCTGACCCGAACTAACATTGCTTGACTCTCGCTAACGCTAGTTCGGTCGCAACCGAATGCGCCACCACCGGCGTGTAAATAATAATATATATCTTTATTTACAAAAAAAAAAAAGGAAATATATTTACATGTAATTAACAATATGACAATGATACAATATTTGTTATATATAACAATATGACAATGATAGTCAAACGGCTATCGACCCGTGGTCTTTTAGCCTGGAGTTATTTGTCTTACAAACGTCATGATTGCTAATGTCTAACGGAATTAACTGTCGGTTATTCTTCAAACGTCATGATCACTAATGTCGTTGTGAAATGCAGAGATGAACTGATAAATGGTGAATTCACGGTATTTGTATCGGGGTATTATTAACGGATTGCGAGGGATACACATGTGGTTAAGGATATCATTTTTGAGCGAGGAATGTAAGACGTTGTTCAATAGGAGTGAGATTAGCTAATTGGTACAGGAGGGTGTTAGATGGATTATGTATGGGGTTAAGGGGATGTCTAATTTTTGTAAGCGTGAGAAGGGCTGATCGTTCCGATAGCTGAATACTTTTTAGAGCGGAAGCATGGGGTTTATAGAAAAGAATAGCGGCGTAGTCAAGAAGATGTCGGTAGATCATTTTATAAATTTGTACTTCTGTTTTCGTTGATATGAGGCTTTTGAAGTGCCGAGCTTTCTTATTGACACTCACTTTAAGGTTTTGGGCGTGTGTTTTAAAGGTTAATTTGGGGTCAAATGTTATACCAAGGTATTTGCAAGAAGGAGATAGTAAAATAGGATGATTATTAATGGTTATATGAAACGGAGAATTATGTGGTCGATGAAAAGGGATTAGGAGCAGGGATTTATTAGGATTAATGGTTACTTTCCATTTTGCAAACCATAGCTGTATAGTATCGATCAGCCCTTGCAGTGTGGTAAGTGCTTTATGCAGGGTGGGGCATGTACTACTAGTGCAGTATCGCTTGCGGAGCGGGTATGATGAAGGATTTATATAGTGTGGGTTAGGGTTATAAATATCATAAACATAAATGTTTTAAAGGAGTGGTGGCAAAGGGGATCCTTGGGGAACACCTTTTTGGGGCGCGTGATAGGGTATTTCGGATTTTAACTCTTTGGATTCGATTGGATAAGAAGCTGTCAATTAGGTTAAGGAGATGAGGTGGGATATTTATAGAGTTGCATTTAAACAGCAAACCTCGATGCTAAACTGAATCAAACGCTTTTTGAATATCTAGTAGGGCAATTGCGGATTCTTGGTGTTCGAGGTGTGCTGTTTGGCAATTAGAGGTGAATGTTTGAAAATATAGTTAAAAACAAACTAATGTCCCATATATCACATCATATCCCTCCTTACCAATTTGGCTTCCTTGAATATCGTTCCACTTCCTTACCACTTTCTATCCTCACCCCCCTTTTTTATATAAATAAAAATAATGACGGTATTGTATCTGTATTTATTTTCTAACGAAATATTTATTAGGTCTGCTAAAGGATATATCGCAATATAGTGTCAACTTAAATTAAATTTGACTTGTAAATGATTTCAAATGTTAAGTTTCAACATATCCAATGATATACAAATGAAATATTAAAATTTCTAGTGCAGTGTTGATGATAATAATTAATATTGAGAGTAATAAATCTCTATGAGCATTACC